>JAZGTJ010008236.1:0-21360 GCA_036877575.1 Botia almorhae
TCTATATCATTACTGTTTTCAATGTTCTTATGACTGGGCTGTTTGTGGTGTCCTCAGAGAGGAGTGGTGTGGGAGGAAGTTCTCATCATGTTGCCAGAGCATGTTAGCATCATCCTGCTGAGTGCTACAGTACCCAATGCAGTGGAGTTCAGTGAATGGATCGGGTGTGTGTTTTATTAACACTGTTTTGTAATGAGCATCTCACTTATCAGTGTTGATTATCTTTCTGTATCTCTCTCTCTTGCTAAAAAAACTTCTCTGTGTTTTTTCTGTTCCCAGTCGTATTAAGAAGCGGAACATCTATGTGATCAGCACGGTTAGGAGGCCTGTACCTCTGGAGCACTATCTCTATACTGGCAACAGCACCAAGACTCAGAAAGAGCTCTTCCCGTTGCTGGATGCCACTGGAAACTTCCTCACCAAAGGGTAAATTAGGCCACAGATTTAGGCCAATCATTGCTGATCTCATTTACATAAAGAAGTCTTAAAGTTACAGTAGCATTTATGAATATTTTGCTGCTCCTTATTATCTAGGTGGAAATCTGTAAAATTTTCATTGGATATCCAAAGAAACCTTGACTAAAATTAAAAGTGCACTCCATGGGGAAAACAGAAAACCTAACAGTGTAGAATATGGCTCTTTGAAATTTGTTTTAAACTGTTTAAATCTTTCGTTTATCAGCTACTATGCTGCAGTGGATGCCAAAAAGGAACGCACCAGTAAACATGCACAATCTTTCGGCACAAAGAATGCGTCACAGAGCACAACAGCTAGTCAGGTCAGTGTATTTGCTTTGTCTTTGAGTTAATTTCTTGCAAACTTTTCAGACTGTCTATTTTAAACCTCCTTTCATCAACGCATCAGATTTTCTGGTCATATTTTTAGTGTCTCTCTTGTTCGGATAGGATCGAGCAGTGTGGCAGACGCTGCTAAACTATCTGTCTGAGAGGCAGCAGACTCCAGTGGTGGCATTCACATTTTCACGGACGCGCTGTGATGATAACGCCCGCTCCCTGAACTCTCTGGATCTGACCAGCTCCATCGAGAAGAGTGAGATTCACTCCTTCTTCCAAAAGAGTCTGAGCAGGCTGAGAGGAGGCGACCGGCAGCTACCCCAGGTACCATATCTAGAAAGCATGCTGCTATATATATATTATTTTGAAATAGACGTGTTTGTCAGTTATGGTAACCAATAACCGAAATGTGACCTCTGCATTTAACCCATTACCAGTAAGGAGTAAACACACTGCAGGTTCTGAAAACACACACACCCGGAGCAGTGGCAGCACTGCTGCGCCCGGAGAGCAATTGGGGGTTACGTGCCTTGCTCAAGGGCACTTCAGTTGTTACCTGCTAGCGCTAGAATTATACCTGTTGTATTGGCATTGCAATACAATACCTATATGAACCTATAAAACGAACCTATATTATACACATATAATACCCACGGGATTTTTAATGCATTAATTTTAAATGAAATATTTTTGGATGCAGTTAATATTCAGAAATATATGAAAAATGAACTAACAATGCAAAAAAAGAAAATATACATTTTCCATTGACAAAACTGTCAGAATTGACAAATTAGCCAAGTTGAAATGATTATTAGCCAATAATTTAAAAAAGCTAGATATCAGTTGAATTATCAGTCGATTAATGATTCAGTTACTAGGCCAGGGCCATTACGGTCATATGCACATATTTTAAGTTAATCGTAGTTGCAGGTCCCATGTGTACAAATGCTATTTTGTCCTCTCAGATCCTGTTAATGCGAGATTTGCTGAAGAGAGGGATTGGTGTTCATCACAGTGGCATCCTGCCCATCCTGAAGGAGGTTATAGAAATGCTCTTCTCAAGAGGTTTAGTGAAGGTGTGTGCTGTTGACTTCTTATTGATTTACCTAAACTGTGTCTGATTAAAGATAAAGAGCTGTTCACTAACAATCTCTCTCTCTCTCTCTCTCTCTGACCTCTCAGGTGCTGTTTGCGACCGAGACATTTGCCATGGGTGTGAACATGCCCGCAAGGACTGTTGTGTTTGACAGTATCCGGAAACACGACGGCACTGGTTTCAGAAACCTGCTGCCTGGTAAAATCTTTATATAACACACCATGTTTGTGTCTGTTTAGATGTCTACATCTAAACAACACTGACTAATTCAAATTGATAATCGTTGCTTATCGTAACAATAAGTCTTATATAAAAAGCAGTGATCAGATACTTGTTGCCTGAGACTCCACAGGCAGACAGACGCTGGTGATGGCCAGGTGTTAGATGAATTAGCAGTCTCTGATGAATGAGCAGATGAATTATGCTGGAGTACTGCAGATGTTTGTGCACATGTAACTGGCCTGCAGATAGACAAAGACAGCGGGCAGCCTTTTATGTTTGTGTGTGTCTGTGTGTGCAATTATTTATTAGTTTTTGAAAATCTGTTTTTATCTAATAATAGTGTGTATGAGATGAAGGAAGCGAGGAATTATATCTGGCGTGTTTTTAAATCATGGTACATACACAAACGTCCTTATTCCTTTATAGCTATTCCGACCAAAAATGTTGCATATTGCCAAAAGCGTGCACAGATTAAACTGTTACATTTACACATTTTCAGGTTCTTTGATTCAAAGTGACTTACGCTGCATTCTTACTCTATATATTTATATATATATATATATATAAGAGAGAGCGAGAGAGAGAGGCAAACATTATAGATAGCTTTAATTACTGTTTTTTTTTGTAATGAAATATGTGCAAATGTTTTGATACCTGACCATATTTTGTGTGTGTGTGTGTAGGTGAGTATATTCAGATGGCAGGCCGGGCTGGCAGGAGAGGTCTGGATGCTACAGGAACTGTTATTATCTTGTGTAAGGCTGGGGTTCATGATATGGGAGATCTTCATGCCATGATGCTGGTTAGTACTGCACCTGTGTCTGTATAAAGCTACATATTTTCTTTCCTCAGATTTTCTAAACCTTTCTTTTCCTCTTAACTACATTGTGAGTGGTCATGGGTGTGTGTGTGGTTGCCTGGGCATTGCCATGCTGTTGCTAAGGTGTTCTATATGGTTTCTGCTAGGTATTTACTTACTGGCCAAAGTCAAAGGAGCTTACCATCAAGTTTCTGTGATATTCTGGTTTCTAGATACAGCTCAGCAACCTTCTTTAATGTAATTCAATGGGATTTTGTTTACCAGTTTCATTTGCCTACACTTAATGCATAACCTTTTACATATTAAAAGTTGAATACTTACATCTTAGGATATAAACAAACCTTTCATGCCTAAAGACCTTGAACAATAGAAAAACTTTGTCCCTTAAAATACACCACTAATAAGAGAGTGACAGGTGTTCTCTTAAATCTCTTAATGGGACAAAATTTGAATAAAAGTACATGTGAAAGGTTGTAAATGGAAAATATATACTTGAAAGTTTCTGTCTATAAGATAATGATACCTTTGCAGAACTGTGTTAATGAAATACATGATAGGAAAGTTATTTTGGGGCTAACATGTAATTTCCTAGTTTCCCAGTGGTGTTACAGTAGTTTACACTAATCAGATCAGATGCTCCAGATCCTGTTTGTAAATCAAAACCTGAGTGATCAAATAAAAACTGTCTGTCTGTTGGCTTTTTTTAAGTGTGCAACACTCCTCATCTTCAGGAGTGTGAGTGAAAAATCAGAGTTGTGTCTAGTCGGTGCTTTGTTTGAACTATTCTATTTCATGTCATGGCCTAATCCAGCAAAGATTTCCCAAAATTCACCAGTATTGTCACCATTTTGCAGTTTACTCTTGCTCATACTTCAGGATAGTTTACTTAAAGATTAACATTCTGTGTGAAATATTAGACAGTCCCATCTCACTTTCATTGTATTTCAAAGAGCAACATAAAGCCGGGGAATTTCGGAAACATTCCAGATTGAAATATTATAGGAATTTACAGGAATTCATTGAAAATTTGTAATTTTTGGGTAATTTTTATGAACTGTATAATATGCAAACTATACCAATTTTAATATATTCGCTTTCTCAACATACAGTATGAATCATCTTCACCCGTGTGCCATAATTCCGGTATATTTTCGTAAAATCCTGTGAAGTTTCCAAAATTCCTGGAATTTTGCAGCCCTGCAGGGGTTTAAGGAAAAAATAGTTTTTTAATTTCATTTTCGGGTTAACTAACCCTTTATGTTACAGATTAAGGTAAACCCCTAAACCTGAAAATAAAACTTTAGCATGTAACTTGTTACTATTTGTGGTACAAGCATGAATGATACCTCAATTCATGTGGCTCATTGATCTGTTGCTGTTACTAATAATACTCTTCTGTGGCTCATAACTGCATAGGAATACTGAAAAACATCCTGCATACCTACACATTGCAAAACTGCATAGCTACACCCTGGCAACCATCTATATTACCCTAGCACTGTGGCACAAGCATCACTCCAATATCTTTTTTTAGTTGTATACTTGATTTTCATGCTGATTTGAGAGAGTTTCTTAGAAAGAATTAAATGTAACATTCAACCATCCATTGAAGCTTTTAAACTGCCGATGTGGTCTGTAAGTGCTCATCAGCTGTGTGTCATGGGCTCCATGGCAACAGCAGCAGATGCTGTAATAACATGCAGTATGTTGTCAAGGGCTGCTGCTGATTAGATCGCTGCTGTATATCAACCCCATTTCCCCATTACACTGAACACTCACACAGAGCCAGTCCTTGTCTCATGATTTCCATTTGTCCTGTTTTGAAGCTAAATTGTTGTGTTATATATTTGCAGTATACACCCTCAAAAATAGCTTATAGCTTGTCAGTTGGTGTTCTATTATTCAGTCACTCAATTCTAATAGACCATTGTGATATTACATGTTGATTTATATAAAAGCACAGAAGGATGACATTGAAGTGGGATGTTTTCCTCATTATCAGGGGAAACCAACAGTGCTACACTCTCAGTTCAGACTGACCTACACAATGATCCTGAACCTGCTCCGTGTGGAGGCTCTGAGAGTCACAGACATGATGAGGAGAAGTTTTTCTGAGAGCCACAGGGATACGCAGGTACACAGACTTATTTCCCAGCAGCACTTGGTTAAAGAGCAAATGACCGTGAAGTTCGCATGCTCCAGTAACCACAAGCTTCTTAATCTTACCAAAAGACTGAAATATGTGAAGAAGTATTTTGAAAGTCTTTTATTTGCTGATATCTGCTTTCTTTTGGTCAGGCCCATGAGAAGAGAATAAGCGAACTGAGAAACATGCTCTCCTCTCTGCCTCCACTGGACACGGGGGGACAGTTATCTGATTTACTGTCATATTATCACACCATCACGGAGATGCGCATCATCACAGAGACCCTGCAGGTGTACACACACACACGCATACACACAACCACACTATCACAGAGGTAACACATCACAACAGAGGCACTCAGCCAGCTCATTCTCAACCCTAGTGTGCATGACATAATACTGATGTAATACTATTAGCTCAACCCTGTTATACTATGGCATCTTCCCTCTTTAAACCTGACATTGGTCTTACAAATAGCATTTAATGAATATGAATATAACAGGGTTGAATAGTTGTTGTGCGAAACTAGTTTTTAAAAGGGAATGTAATGGGTTCTTAATTTGATTTATTACAAAGCACACAATTATTTTCTAATTGGTAGTACCAGAAATTACAGATTGTTCAGATTACAAGTATATAATTTCTCAGTTGAAATAATGTAGAATTTTAATGTTAATAAACTACTGGTACTTCTTACGATTTTATGATTAAGGATAAAAGTTTAAGAACATGATAAACCTAAATTGGTTGAGCACTAATCTGAATAATGGTGTCAATATCTATGGTGTCTATGGAACAGCTCTTATATGACAATAATGATCTCAGTTACTGAGAATAGACAGACAATAAAAATACACACACACACACAATCTTGGTTCTAGATGAGCATATAAAATGCTACTGACAATGCTACTTTACAGTAAACACTACTGAAATTGTTATTGTTTGCAGTATACAGTTACTTACATCCCTCACTGTGTTTGTTAGCGAGCTGTGCTGGAGTCAATGAACGGACTGAAGGCTCTGTCTGTTGGGAGAGTAGTTATAGTGAACAACGTCCAGCATCACAACGCCCTGGGAGTCATTCTACAGGTGCGTGTGACTCAGAATTTTTTTTTTACTGTATATTGAAGAATCACTTTTTAGAAGGATCACCTCTTTGTTTACTCTACCTCAACTGGTAGGTCTTAAGGTTGGATCCCAGGGAATTCATGCACTGATAAAAAAAATGTATAGTCTGTATGTATGTCAGTGTGACTATCATCTCATCATTGACAGTCTCCAGTTTTCAGTATTTTTTTCTCTGCACCCTCAGGTGTCCAGTGATGCTGTAAATCGCACATTCACCACTCTCATTATCTGTGAGAAGGGTAACGAGGAGCCTGCCGAAAATCAGCCTAATAAATCCCTACTTCATATCTACAGCTCCAAATTGTTTATTCCAGAGGGTCAGTCTTACACACAAATATCAGTATTTAAGCAAGAACTTATGAGAGACCACACTATTAAATATAGTCACAGCTGGCTTTAGGTGCCCTTATTGGTTTTAATAAGCAGCATAGTAAAAACATCAGTCAAAAAATGTTTATAAATATATTATTTTATTAAGAAAACTCATTAGGGCATCTCTACACTAGAATATGTAGTCTGTTTCATTTAAAGTTAGATCTGTGTGTGTGTGTATATATAGGACCTTGCAGTCACACAGTGCAGAAACTGAAGTTACAGGACATCTTCGCCATCACCACCAAAACCCTCAAGGTCATTCCAGAGAGAATCATTGACAACTACAATAAAAGACAGCAGCCGCGCTTCAGACTTGATCCACCAGGTCAGGCCATTTCTACAGCAACTCAGGAGCTTTTGCGATTAGCGGAGGCCAATCCAGGTGGCATAGCGACCCTTGACCCCGTGAATGACCTGCACCTGAAGGGGTTGGACGTGGTGGAAGGGGTGATGAGACAGCGAGTGTTACAGGACTGTCTGAAAGACTTCCACTGTATCCACTCACCCACATTCACTGAACAGGTCTGTCTGCGTCCATTCTGTCTGTTTGTTTGCTTATCTGTCTGTCTGCCTATCTGACTATTTTTGTCTATTTTTGTCTGTCTGTCTGTCTGTTTGTCTGTCCAACTCTGCCTGTCTACCCTTCTGTTTTTTTGTCTGTTTGTCTATATATGTTTATCTGATGGTCTGTCTATATTTCCTAAAGTGGTTCCTAAAAACAGCCCATTTTAAAGTCCATTGTGTTTTTGTCATTGTCTGATAAAGGCTGTCATCTCCATAGCAAATGTCAATTCATCTCTCTTTACGGTCTATATTTAGTATGCATTTGGCATCATAACTTACAGGCTCCTAGACTGTGTTTATCGAGTGTGACAGTGATGGGGCGGGATAAGGATCTGTCTTATTAGCTCTCAGTAATCACTTCCAGACTTCACCTTCTGGATGTGCAGATCATCTTCTTAATCTTATCATTCTTCCTCTCCCTCTTTCTCTCTCTCTGTGAATATCTGCCTCAGTTTGAACGTGTGCAGGAGAGGATGAGTGTGCAGGAAGAGCTGGATAAACTTCTGTTTCTGGTGTCCGATCAGTCATTGACGCTGCTGCCGGAATACCATCAGAGAATCAAGGTCAGTTTAACAAAAACACATGTTCATCTTTAACCGATATTCAACTTATATTTAAGATATTCAACTGCATGTCTCTATAGTGTAGAAATAATGTAGGAAGACAGCTTGTTTAAATGGGGACCTAATTTAATATTGTAATGTAGGCCATAGTAAAAATATTGTAATGTAGAACATTATTGTACATTACAATGTACAGCAACAAAGATGAATGGTTTGTGTACTACTTCATATACCTGCCACAAAAACCATATACTCTCTTAATAGAAAAAATATGTCCTGATATTATATGCTTTAAAAATCAGCCTAATCAGACAGATGACGATAAAAATCATATAATAATATTAGCCAATACTGATACAGTCACCAGTATTTTGTGCCTCACTATTGAGCACCTTTTTTACACTGTCTATTTTTTTTGCTATTCTAAATTCACCTGATGTATTATATATAAATGGAGTATCACAATTAAATGTGTTAATGTTAAACATTTTATTGTTACATTAATTCATATTATTGTGCATAATAACAGTATGGTCCTGTATGGGCAGGTGTTGGAGGCTTTGCAGTATGTGGACAACACCGGGGCGGTTCAGCTGAAGGGCCGTGTGGCATGTCAAATCAGCAGTCATGAACTGTTGCTGACTGAGCTGCTGTTCGAGAACACCTTGAGTCCTCTCGCCCCTGAGGAGAGCGCCGCCCTGCTGTCCTGCCTCATCTTTACACAAAACACCCAGATAGAGCCGCACCTCACCAACACTTTACAGGAGGTAATGCAGTGTGTGCAGGACTTCTGAACCACAGAGCTAAACAATTTCAGTTTTATTTAAATGGGTCCTTTTATGACTCCTCATTTTCTTTTTGGGGTGAACCAGAATAGGATTTCTCATTTTGTTGTTCAGAAAATGCATTATTTTTCACATATTTTACCTTATTGCTTTAGTTCTCTTCCCAGTCTGTCAAAAACACCGTTTTTTTTAACTGTCCTCCTTCCGAAATTTGGGATGGGCTGTGATTGGTTAACGTTCTGTCGGCATGGCAACTACACACTACTATTTTTTTGTGTATTCCCAGGGGCAGGGTTTTCATAAACCTGGAAGAAGCGTCTTAAAGTCCTTTTGAGACGTTCATTGAAGTTGTTTAAAAGTGAACAGCATTAAACACTAATTAAACTTAAAAAAGTGAAAACACATGATGCCTTTAAGCAAGAATGCACATTATAAGCTTTAAATAGAATGATGTCATGCCTAAATATAATCATATCATATCACCGGAGTAGGTATTGCAATATGTCTCAATGAAGGGGCCTCAAGATGACTTAAAATTGTTTAAAATAAGACGATACAAGCATTACAACAGCAAAAAAATCTAGATTTTTCTAAGTGTTTGGTTTTTACAATGAGTATACTTTCTAGTTATACCAAGCTCTAGAATATTTAATTAGGTACAAAGAGTGAGTGATGGGCCTTCAGATGTTGTTGTCAATATCTGAAACATGCTCTCTTCAATATCTTGAAGCCAAAAAAGACTGAGATCCACTGATGTATTGCAACACGTTAATCTAATACATTATGCATGCATTAAATGCATCAAGCATTTTATCTGCACTTGCAGCCAATGGAATATAAAGCATCAAATATTCTTGTCCCGATTGTTATGGGTGGATATGAATTTGTATGGTTCTCTGAGCTCAGCACCCAAGTCATGTGCATATCAGAGTAGTGCATGGCTTTATGCCTTTAGCTGAAGATAAAGTCACACACAGCATGTCTGTGTGTGTTGTTGACTGGTACAGAAACATGGAAGTGCTTTAAAGGGACTGTAAATAAGTCATGATGTAAGATTGAAGCGCACAAGAGATTTAAAGTTCAGTGTCTCATGAACCGATGCACTAATGCTCTTACTGTCCAAACACTGGTGTACAGGTGATGTAGCTGCAGTCTGACTGCTGAATACAACCTTGCTCTAGTTGAGTAAGCACTTTCTTCTATGAACCTGTTTCCTCTCTTGCTTTCCCAGGGCATCAATCAAGTGCTCTCTGTGGCACAGCGTATAGGTGATCTGCAGAGGGATTGTGGGATAGCTCAGACTGCCGAAGACTTTGTGTCCCAGTTCAAGTTTGGCCTGACTGAGGTTGTGTACTGCTGGGCAAGAGGCATGGTGAGTATTGACCCTAAAACACGAATAATCGTTTGCAGAAATTATGCGCCACTGACTGTAGGGGTTGGCTCATATTTGTTGGTAATTTTGTTGTTATATACAATATATTACAGTGACTAGTTAGCTTAAACTTCAAGGAGAATGTATTAAAAGTATTAAGCCCTGTCACAGAAATGAACCATTTGTGGTATGGACATTAGGTTATGTGTCTTGTTTCAATATTTTTTACGTGATTAAATAAAACTGGCACAAAAAACTTGGGACAAAAAATGCTTTTAACTTGGAGCAGTGAGGAACCTCCCAGAATGAAACCAGCCAGAACAAACTACATAGAACCACAACAGCAACTTAATAGCAAATTAATTTTGCTTTATAATGCAGTGATATAAAACATCACAGATATACCATTCATATTCAGCCATACCTTTTAATAGCTCTTAATGCTGGTGGTGTTTGTGTGTGTGGTAGCCATTTGCCGAGATCACCGAGCTAACAGATGTGCAGGAGGGCACGATTGTGCGCTGTATCCAGAGGCTGGATGAGGTCCTGAAGGAAGTGAGACAGGCCGCCCGCATCGTCGGTGACTCCGTCCTGGGCAGCAAGATGGAAAGAGCTTCGCTAGCCATACGCAGAGACATTGTGTTTACTGCCTCTCTCTATACACACTGAGAAAGGGAAAAAAGCATAATGTGTGTTAATTAGCAAAAAAAATGGGATAAATAAAATGTGTTAGAGTGTACAGAATATGGACCTATAAAACTGTACTTGAATTACAGAGTGCATGTTTACATTGAGTTTACATTGAGTGTATGCATGTGCCAGTGAAGGATTAGTTCAGACTTGACCAAAGTGAACTTGGTCTGAAATCATGACATGTAATTAATTATACAGCAATAAAATAAGTTGTATATGAAGTGCTCTTGAACACTGGTTTTCTTCGTATTTTAAAAAGGTTTGTTTGCTATAATTATATGTTGCTTTACTAATATACTTTTTAAAAGGAATACAAATGATATATATGGTTTCATTCAACGCCAGAATTTCTGTGTAAAATGTAGAGCATTTATCTTTGTAAATCTTTGTATCTTTATCTATGTACGTTTCAAGCATAAATATACTGATATTTTCTGCATCTGTGGTTTAAAAAAAAATGTGTTCCCGAGTAGGATAAAGCTCAGACTGAAAATTTATGAATTTTCATATGTAACAATTATAAAATGTTTTGTTCCAACACGTTAAATCATGTTATTTATATCAGTACTCCCTTTATAAAAATAAGCGTTTGATAACAGAAAAACATTTTTCAAACATTCCATATTACAGTTATTAATAACCTACTACTGTAAACCTATAAATAACATGATCTGTTTCAATGTAGTAGTTTTATTGTAGAAGCAATAACAGAAGGAACTAGAAAATAGTTACTATGGTAATTATTCGTAAGGAATGCTTGGCGTGTTATTTTTTGATAAGATGTCTTTAAATAGTCTTTATTTAATAATTTTAATAAAATAACGTTACATGTAGTATGTTTAACAGTGACAGTGGTTTTGCTGTCTCTTTAAGACAGTCTGTTTAATTCAGTGTAACTCGACGCGTTAGTTGAAATCTGTTTTTGCTGCTGTTGCTGCTGCTGCTGCTGTGGATGTTGCAGTCGGATTCTGGAAAAGCATCAAGCGAAATCAAATAACTCCGTTTTTTTACAGCATATACACTAATGCTTATCTAAAGATGCGTTATAATTAGCCTAGATAAATCATCAACATCGTCTGTTGTGATTTGACACAAAGGCGGACGTACTGGTCTGGATTTTTCTCTTCTGTATTACTAGAGGGACAGGCTGAACATCGTTAAAACGGATAAATAACCACGATGTCGTCGGAAAAACACGGTAAAATGTGTACTTAAATCTCAATGAATTTAATCAATGTATGCCGTCTGGGACTCGCTTAATAGAAACGCATTTAGTAAGATCACGAAGGGACGATGTCGTTTTTAATCTTTTTGCACAAAGATTCGTCATCATAATATGTATTCCTTTCATTTTATTCTCTATCCTTATTTCGTTTATGTATAAACTGGGTATGTATTCGGGTTGTGTGTTAAATTCAAATGAGACGCCTACCTAGACATCATTTTGGGCATTATATTCGCGTGATGCCCATAGGGGCGTGCATCATTTTGAGCACCATAGGCGCGTGCTGCTGTTTGGGCATTGTAGACGTGTACCGCAGTTTTGGGTATAAAGATCCCTATAAATGCTGTTGGAAGGCAACACAAAACAGATTTATAAAACGGTCGCAGTGTTCGTTATTTGGCACTGCATAACGACATCTTAAATGTATGCTTATGTAAATGGATCCGTGAATTGTATTAGATCCAAACATATATACAGGTTTGTTGTTTAATATGTGTTGTATGAACCTGCCTCCTCTGTAGACAGGTCCCTTGGGTCCGTAATTTAGCGCACCGTGAGAAGGAGGGACCCAGGAACACTTTATATTACGGTCATTTATTGATTAATTATTAAGATATAGTTCACATATATAGAAGTATTTTGAATGATGAATAGCCTTTTCTACTGTAAATGTCCTTATGTGGTTTTTGTATCGAACCCGTGTTCTATACAGGCGACACATTCCATCTCATCTCATTGTCAACCCATTTAAACAGACAATAAAAAAACGTTTATGCTTCATTTCCATTCTGTCATTTACTTCAGAGAATGTTTGACAGACAGGAAAACCCATACAGACAAGGTCATTTATTTAAATGTCTTCAAATGGGTTTATTTAATCATGTAGAAAAATACTGCTGTCTTTTTCTTTCCTATCTGTCTTATATGAATAAGCAATATGAATTGCAGTGCCTGAAATTCTGAACTAATTTAATGTGATGACATTGTAGAAGATTACATAATGATTAAGTCCCTTAGTATCCCTACCACATATAGTAACACATGTATACTGAACAAATCACTCCCATTGACTCCCGTTGACAGAGTAAATTGTACAGAATTATTTAAATTATTATAAATGTTATAAACATTTTAAATGCACCATAAAATATCAGCTTTATATATCTAAAACCAAACAGTGATCAATGAATAACAATGAAGTTGTTATTCACTTAAAGTCTTCAAGTCTAATCAAATGTAATTTGATGTATCACTATCATTCTGTGTAAGCAAACAGTTTGAGCCAGTTTGAATATGCAGATTGGAAAATTTGCCACAATATGGAACAGTGCTGTTTCTTCAAACATTTTGCCTAAATTAAAAGCATAGGGATTTGTAACAACATGAGAGCCGGTAAATGAAATTTTACATTTTAAGCTGTGGAAAACATCTGAGGCAATTAACTAATTACAGACATTTTAAGAACGTTTGAAGAATTATATGTTCTTCAGTTAAAGCATTTATTGTGCTTAGCAAGGTTGCACAACACACAGTAGTGTGTAAAGCACAGTGCACATGTGGACAGAATATCTGCATTGCTGTTGGGAGTGAGTAAAGAGTAGCCTGTGATAAAATGGAGAGTTTGAAAAATTGCACTGGAGTGGGTGAGTGCAGAATGAAACTTGCTATTGTGGGAAGCAAAGTCACTTAACACAGACACACTGCAGTGCAAATAAACTGTCCAGGTGAAACTGAGAAATCTGATGTCATGTAGGCCTGCATCTTTTTAATGAAGTTGGGTTATTTTAAAATAATTCATTTAAAATCATTTTAAATTATCTTGTGGGAGTTTCTTAGGGAGCTGATCTTCCCTAGTATAGTGTATCTCAACCTTTCTGACTTTAAGGGCCCCCACTGTCCACATCAATATTTGAGAGCCTGCCTATTCACAATTTCTATCCAATATAACTCTGTTCTGTTTCTATTGATTATTTTCATCAGTAAGTATAGTGTCAAGACCCTATTCCCTACCAAATATTTGTCTAATACTTTTAATTTGTCATGTGTGACTATGGCTCAGGATTGGATGAGGCAGCAGGGAGGCAGGCTGTATCGCAACCAATGACACAAATGGCTCCACCTCCTTATCTTCCCTCCCAAGATCCTAACATGCCCCCACATCCTCCTCCACCTGGTTGTGGCCCGCAGCCTAATTACCCTCCTCCCCCTCCTCCTCCTGGTTCAGACGGGTACCACCAGGAGACACAATATCACTGCGGCACCCTCGGGCCCCAGGGAGCTCCGAACGGCTACACAGTGCAGACACACGGACCAGGAGGCACCGTCCCTCATCCTCCAGTGGGCTATTTACATCCTGGCTACCCCCTCCAGCTGCAGCCCTGCACAGCCTATGTACCCGTTTATCCAATAGGAGCAGGGGTGAGTGGAGCTTCATTTAATGGAATATTTAGCCATTTAGGAATTATCATAATAATCTAGATACATGCATAGCAAGAAAGCTTAATAAGCACAGAATGTTACACACTCAGGGCTCAAAATAAACACTCATCAAGGGTAAAAAATCGCTTTAGTAAATAAATAAAACAGCCTTCTGGGCAGTTGCCTGGTAATGTTTAAGGAATTGCACACATTCGAATTGCAATGTAAGAACATTGCAATTTGTAAAATCTGACAAAAATGTCGCATTACATCAATAAGATTCTACTGGCCTTTCAATGAGCCTTTTCTCTGTCTTTTTCCTGTACTTAGGCTCAGCCTTACCTGCCCAACGGTGCCCCCCATCCAGGTGTTGCCCCTGGCCAGATGGCCATGCACATGCCAAATGGCATTGCTCTGATGGAGTCTCGCCGCCCGCCTCATGACTACTTGCCCATCGCGGTCCTTACCACTGTCTGCTGCTTCTGGCCCACGGGAATAATCGCTATCATCAAAGCCGTGCAGGTGAGTGAGCCAGACAGCCCAGGCACAGTGTTAATGACATGGAAATGAGGCTCAAATATGAATCATCCTGTGAATATAATTTTCTATATATAATATAATATATAATTCTTTTCCATGCTGCCATTTACATCTGGTCTCATGCAACTAAATATGAATGTGTTTTCATAATTTCCTACAACATAAGTAGCTTTCAAGGTCCAAAAAAGTCATACATCTGTGTCTTTTGTCTTAATGTTTGGGTAGGTGCGTACTGCCATTGCTCGAGGTGACATGGTGTCAGCAGAGATCGCTTCGCGTGAGGCCCGTAACTTCTCCTTCATCAGCCTGGCGGTGGGCATCGCCTCCATCGTGCTCTGCACCATCCTCACCGTCGTGGTCATCATTGCCTCCCAACACCATGATGAGGACTGGGAGCCCTAGAGCTGCACACGAGAACGCGTCTCCCCGTCCTCCAGACCCCCGATCAACATTTTCAGCCGGTATTCTGCTCATTCTGTCACACAGCACAGATCTGAGGGCTCAAGTCACCACAGCCTAATCTTCTGTCTTCTATTAGTTAATATTCCAGCCATCGTCCATGTATTAGTTACAAGACAGCTCAAGGGTATATGATTAACCAGAGCCTGGGGAACACAACACAACTCATGTACTGTAAACATACACATATACACTCTCAATACCCTTCTTGAACACTCCTTTATCCAAAACAAAAACCTGTATTACATCAATAGCTTAAGAATATAGTGTACTTAATTCAGATCAGGTGTATTATCGTTTTGCTCTTAATATTTGCCAAAAACCTTTTAAAGAAACACATAGTATTACAGGAACAATAGAGTGCTTGATAATAATAATAATAATAGTATATACTGATGATTTTGGTATTGTTATTTGTGTTTCTTGATGTATTCGAAACATTCCGTTAATTATTTGTGCCATTTAGCTCTTTAGAATCAGCCTGTATTATACCCTAGAAAAGATAAATGATTTATTTGCAGGTTAAACTATACAAATTTTGTCACAGAAGATGTAAATAAGTTATTTTCTCAGTATTGAAGATGTAAAATAATGTATTGGATAATTCAAAGAGTAAATAGATTACATTACATACTTTGGCAAGTATATGTATAACTGCATCCAGTTTTTCACATTTCTAAGCTACAGAAGAATTTAATTTAATAATCAGAAGAGATTTTAAATTTGCATTGTCCCAAAGGAGCTTCTATAGTGTTATTCAGAAATGTGTATGTAAGTATTGTTTACTCATCAGCTTCTTTTCTGAAACCTAAGGCCAGAAACATACTCGATACACAAGTACATGAATTTTACGTACATTTGTGTATTCCTGTGGCAGTAATGACCTCAGTACTGAAGGGGGTGATACTGTGCTGTTACGTGTTACATGTTACAGATTATTAGTCACGTTTAACTTTCTTAGTAACATTCTCTTTAAACTGTTGCTCCACCCTGACAGTATTTGACCTAAAAGAGTAAATTTAGTTTAAACTAATTCCTGCTACATAATGCTCTTGTAAAAAGTGCTACTCTAGTTGTGACGCATTTTGCAATGCTGTGGCACATGAAATTGAGCTTGCATGGCTTAAAAGTCTGCAGTGCTGGACTCATGCAGAGCGTGTTTCAGACCTTAGTGTTTTAAAGTGTTCTGTTTTAAACCTGTGTAGAATTGGTCCTGTTCCGAAAGGCTGAAAGAATGTACTGTATTGTAGGGTGAAATTTTTGCTTCATAACTGACTTTTGCAAAATGGCTTCTCACTGAAGTCATTGCATTTCAGTGTTTTGAAATAGTGTATTATTTATTGTTTAAACACTAAGTTATTTAAGTATTAAACTTCTATATTTATTGAAATATGTAATCATAGGTCTGATTGTTGTGCTGATATATTTGGTTATCTTTGGTAGATAACATTTAGTCATTACAGATGGCTGAACAGATGAGTGCTCTGGCATGTGGTAAATATGCACTTTTATGCTCAGTAAGCAAGTAGCTAGTTTGTCTCACTTTATTGTAGATGAGAGCCTAACTTGCTTCAAGTTCTGACCTCATGGAAACTACACGTGCTGCTGCCAGTTAGCTGTAGTTCATCAGGTAAATGTGTTTAGCACAATGTTTCGGTTAAACTCAGAGCTCAGAGCAGTGCATATAGATTCTATTGAAACACATAATTTTAGCTAATTACAGTAGTGCATACGTTAATTTATGCTTACATTTGTGCCCCTCACAGACTGTATGATCTGTCAAAATTCTATTTTTAATATCAGATTCTTCAACAATGGTTTGTCACATTGTTTATACATTGTTGCCCTTTTGTTGATTTGATTGCTTTAGTTAACGTCGCTTTGGATAAATGCATCTGCTAAATAATTAAATGTAAAGGTAAATGGTTCACCCAAAAATGAAAATTCTGCCTTCTTACGTTCTGGTCTTTTTAAACTTGTGATTTTCTTCTGTGAATCACTTGTATGTGTATATGTGTATGCAGGCCATTTTCATGCAATAAAAAGAAAAAAATGAGCTATCAAACTCCTAAAATATCCAAAAAAGTAGCCCATATGACTTTTAAGTCATACGATGGCTTTGTTTGAGGCATAAATAGAAATTTAAACCATTCTGCTTTGAAATCTGCTTGAAATATTCCCCTTTGTCATAGTTCTTCTTACTCTTGTAAACGCTTGTATATTCAAATACAGCATGACATGTCAAGACATGTTTCATTTTAATGCAGTTATAAAACATGCAGGAACCGTTTGATGTCAGTGATTTAAAACATACCAAATGGCTACAGACTATAGTGCACAAATTGTACAAATTGCGCTCCTCCTTGGGTGCATTTGAGTCATTTTGACTCAACGACTCTAGTCCCCATTCACTTTCATTGTGTGGGAAAATACATCTGTGTTTCAAGGAAGAAACAAAATTATATGGGTTTGGTTTGACATGAGAACAAGTAAATAAGCCTTTTCATTTTGAACTGCTCCTTCAAAAAAAAGATGATCATTGCTTCAGCTGATTTTAATGAATGTGTCCCAACATTAATTACGAAAGATGCAAATAAATTGCATCAATTTTTCTAGAACTTTCTTCCCCTTTTCCCCATGTCACTTGTGCTTGTGCAATTTGAACAGCATCATATCTTTGTGTTCTTCCTCTCTTAGTCAAAGCTTAATGTCTATCTGATCTATTTTTGAACAATGGAATCGCAGCATATTGTGAGTTTTTTGCTGAACTGTTTGTTGAATGACTAATGATATATTCTTACCTGTTAGAGGTGTGATTGCATGTGATCATGTTTATAGGGCTGTGTCTAAATTTAAGGCCCTTATTTTCTATGTAATAACTATTCGAAAGAGCATAGTTTGAAAAACACTTGAAATCCTTTAATGTTTCCTAACAAGAAAAACTTGTCTGCTAAAATTATTTTGGTGTTTTAAGGTTGTCCAAACACTGTACAGTTGATGTGAATTAAGCTCCTGTTTATAAGCAGCTCAACAATATGCTTTTTCACAGTGATATATAAAGCTACAGTTTTATTGTTATAAAAATTGCCACAGATGTCTGACTCCATATAGATTCTGCACACGGTTTCTCTGAACAGACGGTTTATTCAAAGCAATGTTCCCTGTGTTTGTGTGCTTCATATAGATACCAAACATGGATTTGCTGTGTTTGAATTCAGTGATTTTAAATTAAAGAGGAGTAACTGGTTGTGCAAGAATCGATTGTGTTGTTCTCTCTCTGAATCTTGTGTTCGACATTTCCCTTTGTCTCAGAGGTGCTATTTATAGTTGCCCTGTTTTAGTCCTCTCCATCTCTGATTCGGTTTCTCTCTCTTGTGTCACTGGAGCTACGGCATAACTCCACATCCAACTGATGAACTGCAAAAGGGCGCCAGTACCTGATAAAATCCTCCTATTTGAATATTACTTCCACTTTATAGTCTGCAATAAAAGGCCAGGGGATGCAGTTCCTCTGATTCTGTGGGGGAATCTGTCGCTCTTGCATCAATATGGTTCTAAGCCATCACAGTAAGGGGGAGAAGATAGCTATCTGGCAAGCAACACAGTAGTTGTGCCTGGCAACACAGACAATACAAAACAGGTGTAAGAGAGCAATAAAACAAAGTACATGTGAGAGATAAAGTAAAAGGGTGAATCTTAGAAAAACATGTCCTAGTCATATGTTACCCCAAAATCACAAAAAACAAGACAATACACCTTATGGGACAGTTCACCCAACAATGAAATTCTTGCATCATTTACTCACCCCCTTGTCATTCCAAACATCTATAACTTTTTAATCATCACAATAGCAATGTTAGCACAGGAAGAGAATAAGCATTTATAAATCACTGGTTTGGATTTTCTAATAGGCTTTTTAAAGAGGCATGAAAACCGTCATGAAAATAATGGTCACAATGGTCCTAAAATGATCTCCAATCTTATTTCTTTTGATTTTGGGGTAAAATATGTTTTAGATATTTTCTTGACATTCACTCAAAAGGGAAGCAGTGGGAGAGAAAAGAAATTAATGGAGATAAAAGAAGGAAGCGAGCCAGACTGTGTCGGTAGAACCACAGATGGTCATTTAGCCACCCAAAGAGACACATCGTTTCTGTAATAGCTTAACTGGTCATCACACTGCAGGCCTGTGGATCTCCATCACACAGATTTACTCTTCTGCCCTGCCTTATGGCCAGGCTCACGGCATGAGTTTGTGTCACCCATACTGCACCCACCAATCACCTCCACGGCTCTGTCAAATCTGATTAACAACCTCTGTTGCTTGGCTACATGGAGTACACACCCCTCACTGCTCAGTGCTGTCGAGAGCTGCTCTACGCTGCATTGGTTAGCATTACATGCCCGGTGTTTAGGGCTGTGCTATTTGGAACAGCACTTTACTGTTCCAATCTGCTCAGCCAGTTCAGGCCAGTGTAGATTCACTGATTCGCTCGTTGATTCATGTTGACACCCTTCCTGTCATTTCCTGTCTCTGCCTCAGTGACTCTGTGCTCTTCCCTCACCAGAGACTTACGTAACACCGCTGCTTCACACTGTATCCTAACTAGGCATGACAATTCATTTCTCTGTCCACGCTACAAGCAAAAATACTGCAAAATCACAACCATAAGAACATTTCATGTTATTTTAATATTTCATAGTATTTAATATTTCATATACTGCTATGTGAAACAGGATTTTAAACCAGTGAGATTTAAGTGTATCAGGAGGTACTCAGGGACAGATTCACTAAACAGTTGTGCAATTTTGTTCACAGTATATCTGTAGAAAAAATAAATAATGCTGTAGTCAAGCATATTTTCTGCATTTCGAGAGCCAACTGAGGTGCTTGGCTTGCAACATGGGGGTGATGCTGTACTGTCCCACAATAGAATGCTAGATTGTGCTAGTCTCTTGCTTCTTTCACAGCCTAGCACTCAGAACAAGACTTTGTTGCCTAAAGTACACTTGTATTTTTAATGGTTTGTTATCAACATGCAAAAATATACTGATGAAGTAAGTGATGTATGTAGTCATAATAATCAGACCTTCTCTTTTAAAAGCGAACACACGTGGATATGGGATGCATTTTACTGCCATGTGTCTCACCTGACCACTTGTGATTGGATCACTTAAAATGGATTGTAATACTGGGTTTGCCAGGGCCTCAGGTGAATCGAGTGCTAAAACAGCATAGACACTTGCAAATGAACAACTGTAAACTGGCACATTTCATTCTAAGTGAATTCCCCTCTCTGTGTGGTGCAACAGGAATAGGAACCAAGCGACTTATGAAACGTCTCATTTCTCATTGTAGTCGCTGCTGGTTAATGAACATTCATGCTGGATGTAGTGACAAAGTGACTGGAAGTCATTCATAATGAGGGCTGGCAATTTGTGATGGCAGGAGTGACAAAGAGCATTGTTGATGCAACAAAGTCAGTAAGACTTCAGCTATAGGCAAATGTGTGTGAGATCCTGAATTAATATTATTTGCTGCTTTTATTGTGTCATACCTGATTAGAACACAGTATTTCACAATAAGTTAAGACACAATAAGAACAATAAGTCAAGACACAAAAAATGTATTTTATTGAGAAATATGTTACAATTTTAACAGCAGCAAGAACAAGCTATTACAGTTCACAGCCAAACCGTCATCCCACAGAATTGTATGACTAATACTCAGAAACATGAAATGATTGTCGTGTTCCAACTAGTGGAGGACTTTTAACCCTACATACTCACAAAGACACAAAGAGGAAGTGCAGTGATTTTTCCCTGCACCCAAAGGTCGCTGTGAAGATTCAGGGAGCTTGTTTGATACTAGCAGTCTGACATATAGTGCACTGTAGGACATCAGGAGCTGGTGAGCCATTGTCTGAAAACATTGTGTTAACACAAAACACTGTTACTTGAATTTATGTATTGATTTCAATGTAGAATCAGTGGAGGAATTTTAAAGGTGACATGTATTTTTTATATTAAAACACCTATGCCAGTATAATGTTTAACATTATAACAGTAATAACTGTTATACTGGCATAACACTTATGTCAGTATAACAGTATAATGTGCAGAAACACATTACAGTGATCAACAACTACAGTGATC
>JAZGTJ010008237.1:0-21360 GCA_036877575.1 Botia almorhae
CTGTCTGGCTGCCACTGGCATTCAACTTTAAGTAAAGTGACGTTTTATTAAGGATGTGAAGATTAGCTGATGATGTGTGTGAATATAGGATATTTTAAATAATCAGCCATCTTGTAAACCTTCATCAGCTATTTGCAGAATTGTAGAATTGATATTCATAGAAACTCTTTGTTTGGCAGGCTTTGTCTTTTTATTTCATTTGCCTTTTGCTCTTATTTGTAGTCTCGGATGAATGAAGAGCAGAAGATGGCTGCCCTCAGCTCTGTGCCATCTTTGTTGGAGGTGTTTGGTTTCTCATACTTCTATGGAGGCTTCCTTGTAGGGCCTCAGTTTACACTACGAAGCTACCAGAAGCTGGCGTCCAGAGAGATGTCTGACCGCCCTGGACATCCACCCAACAGGTAAACACACAAGTAAAACAGAGAAGTACAAACCTAATGACATCAGTCTAATATATTGTCAAAGAAGTAATTTAACATGGTGTAAATATTAAGGATGGGCAAAATTCAAGAATTTAAGAATTAGCTCTCTTAGTGAATGAGTTTGAATTAAATTACCACAGATTATTAATAATTTAATTTTATTAATACACAGATAATTAATTTTACCACAGAACATGAATATTATTTTGGATTTGGCTATTCCCTGATATGCTGGAAGTATTCTTCCACCATGAACTAAATAAGAGTTTTATTATTATAAATATTATGTAAAGTATCATGTAATGTACATTTAATAAAGATAGGTGTCGTTTTAATAATGTCTTTCAATGTGTTCTGATATACAAAATAAAATGTATTATAAAACTAAACTTACATTATATTTTATTACATTTAATTTAGAACTTCTACAATTCTGTATGCTGTTTGCTGTTACAGTAGTGGAGTCATGCAAGACCTTGCATGAACAGTTAATATCTTCTGACTGAAGTTTTTTGCTCAAGTTTTTTTGGCACAATAATGATTAACAGGTTTTGACCTTAGTACATGTTCCTGTTACACACCTGCCACAACTGAGCTTTTACCCAAGTTATTTTTGACCACAGCTTGAGCAGTGCTGTCCTAATATAATGATCTTTATCGTTTCATGCCAGTTGCCATTCTAATCAAACTGACCTTCCGCCTCTGTTTTGCAGCGTGTTTCCAGCACTGAAGAGATTTAGTCTGGGTATGTTCTTCCTAGCTATCTTTGCGATAGGTGGCCCACACTACCCAAATAGCTACTACTTAACAGATGAGTTTGAGGTCAGTGAATCAATGTTAAATGGTTATTAATTAAACATTCCCACAATACATGTTGTTAAATTTTCAGGTCTAGTTGATAACGGTTTGCTTTGTTTTATGTTCTGTTCAGTATGGTCATGATACCTCAGGAAACAGTCTAAATAAAACGCTCTTTAAATCTGTCAGTTTCCAGCTGGCATCTAAAAATGGAAAATGCTTGCTGCAACACAGCAACTGCATTATGGCTGCCGCCATGAGAGAGTAATTGCATCATACAAACAGTGAAAAGTGTTGAAAAACATTCGCCAGCATTAACCGACCCACCTTCCCCAGATACGGACCAATTTCTCACCATTTAGGACATATATGTGTTGTATTTAGAATGTCTTTTTTGGGAAATACTTAATCAGTAATGTTTTAAATGTAAGTAATACTGGTAGATTTTCTTTGTTGTGTTTGGTTGCTCATCTCTTTCTCTCTTTAATCTGTGATTTAGGCACAGTCATTCTGGTACAAGTGTGTGTATATGCTTCTGTGGGTGAAAATAAACCTGTACAAGTACATCAGTTGCTGGCTGATCACGGTGAGTAAACGGCACAACCACAAACCCCCATCAAGACAACGCTTGAGATAATTGAGAGTCATTAGATTTCACGCTGTGCAGACTGTCAGCTTATCTCTATTATGTTCTTAGAGAGATGTTAGCTTTGTAAAGAGCCAATTACAGACAGGCATGTTTACTGGAGAGTATGAAACTGACCCTCCATTTATCTAGAAGCAGCATAACAAGCTACACCTGTTCAGGTTCAGGATGCTGAGCAGGTTTTCTAGCTTATAGCTGTCTATTGATTTTGTTGTTGTGCTTACACAACACGTTTATTGTTGTCATGACACGTTCAAAAAGTAATCAGTCATTATCCTGTTTTTGAGTCTGAACTTTTCTTACTCCATAAAAAGTGTTTGAAAATTTAGGTCGTGCTTAAGGATGTATGTAAATTTTATCGCATTACTTAACATTTTACATCAAGCGAAGGCATCTTGATGTAGCGAGACCTCGTCTAAGAAAGAATATTACTTTCCTGAGTCATTTTCGCAATTACATTTAAACACCTGCTGTCTAGGTAATTCAGTGAATGTCTGGGGTCAGTGGACAGTTGCACTTGCTTGTTGTGCAACTGGCATGTTGTAATGCAGGGGGTATCAGACTGGGTATCTTTATCTGTATCTTTATATTATAGTATCTTTCACATTTTTCTCATTACAGTCCCCATTATCTTACTCATTGGTTGTAGGGCAGTTTTCTTTGTAAACCTGCCCTTTTTATCACAAAACAATATGTTGTCTTTATAATGTCACGCAAACTATTTATCTAGCACAGTTTACATTTTCTTTACCCAAAAGTATCTTTTTGTTTATAGTTTATTAAAATGCCTTACCAAATATTTTTGACATTATGTAATTGAAAAGTGCGCTGCTTCTTCAAAATTTATGGTTTAAGTGTGTGAATGTCACAATGGTGTCTCTGAAGGTTTTCTTAGTTTCAGTAATCCTTACTAATGCAGAAATTCTTTTTCTCTGTATATATATTTAGGAAGGTGTGTGTATACTTTCTGGGCTGGGCTATAATGGGAAAAATGAAAAAGGGGAGCACCAATGGGATGCTTGCGCCAATGTGAGGGTGTGGTTATTTGAGACCACGCCCCTTTTTACGGGCACCATCAACTCCTTCAACATCAACACAAATGCTTGGGTGGCCAGGTGTGCATATGTTAACTAGCATTTACTGGCATCAGACATTTTTAAACATAATCCTGCACATGTAAAAAAAATTCTATATGTCTGCATCCATTAATTTGCTCTCCATCTTCTGCTATCCACAGGCATGTGTTTAAAAGATTGAAGTTCTTGGGTAATAAGCTGCTGTCTCAAATCTTCACATTGGTATTCCTGGCAATCTGGCACGGCTTGCACTCAGGGTACTTCATCTGCTTCTCCATGGAGTTCATCATTGTCAATGTGGAGAGGCAGGTAACCATGGCAACATTGCTATACCAGACATGAGGTGTGAAGTTGTTTAAAATCAAGGAGCTGACTAAAGTATTTGAGCCACTTCCTTTCATAACAACAGGTTTAACCATAACATAAATCATTCAAAATCAAATTTTAAACAATTTTCTTGAATAGAACCAGCTACATTTCCTAGACAGGTTGTTGGGAGATGTCCTGATATACACAACACACATAAAGTGTATAGTCACATAGGTATGAGTGGGGTTATACGTTTGCATTATCGTGTAGATACAGATGGTACGACAGTACAGTCAATACCAGCATTTTACTTTATTGGATACAATTTTAAAGCTATAGCTATGACAGTGTGGAGAGAACCACCTTTCTCTGGTAGTCCAAAGCAGTGCATTGAATTAAAGTCTATGGATTGTTATTACATCTCTTGTCTAAACCAAACCTTTTTTGGAGTGCTCATAATGCATCTTGATCATTAACCTTCTCAAGAAGAGAAAATTTGTTAAAATCTAATATTATTCAGTGAACTCAAGATGTTGTGTATATTGTTTCTGCAGATGCATGCAAGGTATTATAACTACTATGCACCTGTTTTTGCAGACTCAGGTTCTTGTGCGGGACAGCCCGGTGCTGATGTCTATAGCTCAGGGCCCTCTGTATCCACTCATATATGTAGTGCAGCAGTTAATTCACTGGCTTTTTATGGGATACTCTCTAGTGCCGTTTTGCCTTTTCACTTATGACAAGTGGCTAAAGGTGAGTATTCTAACCAGTGTGACATCATTGGGTATGACATCCTCATGACCCTCTTCTTCTCATGTGACTTCTTATGAATCCATGTTGTGATGTGTTGCTGATGTCTCATATCACATTTAACTGTTTTCAGGTTTTCTTGTCCGTATATTTCTGCGGTCACATCTTTTTCTTCCTCGCTGCTGTTTTCGCCCTGCCGTACCTCCGTAAGGTGCTCATTCCTCCCAAAAAAGGCGGTGACAAAAAGGAGGATTAAAATGGGTAACAGGATATATTTTGCCTCCTCCTCCTCTAAACTCTGTGTTTATGCCACCAGTGTCTTCCTTCTGTCCTTCTCTCACTTTATAACGCACAGACTCTGCTCTCACATTATGTTCTCTGTCACAGTTTTTCCACTCTCTGTGAGAGTGTTGAGTCTGTCTTTTCCTATGTTTTTAGTTAGAGTGGGGTCTAATGCTGCCTTTAGGTCATGTTTTTACAAAATAATGCACACAAACATCCCTACAATGTTGTAATTAGCAGTGGGGAAACTCTGGATTGTACTTTGGAGCTGTTTACACCTGGTATTATTTTGTGTCTGATGTCAGCTGAGACCCATCACTGTTCATCACTGTTTACACCAGAATTATTCTAAAAAAAAAAAGCTTTCCTATAGCTCAGTGGTTAGAGCATGGCGTTAACAACGCCAAGGTCATGGGTTCGATCCCAGGGATTGCACATACTCAATGTGTAGTATAATGCAATGTAAGTTGCTTTGGATAAAAGCGTCTGCCAAATGCCTAAATGTAAATGTAAATGTAAAACAGCAGAACAATTGTAAACATTCTTGCACATTTCACTGATAAGTTTAGATATTTTAGAATGGTTAAATTGTGTACATGATATTGTGTTATGATGTACAGTGTCAACCTCTCTCTCTCTCTCTCTCTCTCTCTGTCTCTCTCTCTCTCTCTCTTGCACACAGGTATTTGTGTTTGGACCTCTCTAAGTTGACTGAAGTAAACTGTGACTTTTAAAGAGCAACTGATAAGGACAAATTTTAAGGCCTTTAGTAATATATGACTATATACATACAGCAATGATGTATGTGTACAAATGTTAATCATTTGGAGGGCAGTGTTGCGGTACACTATAATGAAAGGGGTTTAAACCTGCAGTTTTAAGAATCAATATTCGTTAAATATGATTTACTGATATTTGGTGACTGAAAATAATTATATTTTATATCCTTATAACATTGCACTCATTACTCAGTAATGATCTCATTTACCATTTCCTGTCTAATCAGAGAACCAGCTTTGGCTACAGCTGAAGTCACACGCACTTTTAGAGGGGATGCAGAGCAACAATTTAAAAAAAAATTAATGAGACTTTATTTTCCTTTGCTTGAAGAACATCCACAAACTCACGTACCGTTGGATTGATAAATGACACTGAAATGTGAAACACAGACGTATGTGTACAAGTATGAACTGTGACAGAATGCTTAGCATTGCCTGACAATTCTAAATGAATGTTTTTCATTGGTACAACGGTTTTGTTTTTCTGCGATCAGGTAACTTCTGATTTTTTTTCTCTTTGTGAATGGGGTTTATCATGGCTGCAGTTTTATAGCCTTTTGGACAGTTTCAGAAAAAGGGATCATCAACTTACCATGTCATCCTTTGACTCCATTTAACACTGTCTGTCCATCCCTCTCACCTCCTCTGTTCTCCACTCACAAGCAAATCTTTTGGCTGGTGTTTGAGAACAAGCCACAGAAAAGACATCTAAAATACTTTACTGGAATCACAGACAGTATGAGGATAATGTGTGTCGGTATTGTCAAGGGCAGAGTGTTATATTGCATTGGGAATTCCATTAAGCAGTGAACTATATGTTGGCCAATTTTCATACATGTATACACCCACTTTTCTGTTTCTTCAGCATAGCACTAGTAAAACCTTTTACCAGGATAGTGCTATGTCATTTAAATGTATGCTTGTGTCTAACATAGCCATGTGATTTTACTTTTTCCTCTCAACTTGTAACCTCTGCCTTCAGGACTTTGTGGTCTGCTCTCAGTTACTCGAACACATATTTGCCTTTATAAATCTGTTTTGTATAATGTGAACTTTGGCACAAATGTACACCACTCTTCAGTGAGGGCGATTTTGAAATTCTGCACCCAGACACAATCCGAGGGAGCAGGGACTCACTGTAGCATCTGAATTGTTTTATAATATTTATACATGTGATTGCAAATTTTACTGATGTAGAATAATTGTTTGGGGGGGGGGCTACTTTTGCCTTATTGCTACCAAATGTACAAAAGACAATTTTAAATTAAAACGTTTTTTGTAATGTTCATTAAAATGCTGGATTTTAACAAAATCACTTCTGGTGTTCTGGTGTTTTTGGGTTGTGGTATGTCTGCTGTGAGCCGGTATGACGTCATCTTGCAGTGTGGTCCACATAGCAGAAACCCACATTGAGACGGAGAGGAGTTCAAACGCGTCCACGACTGTCCGTAATTATAGAGTCGAAATGGGAATAAATCTTTGGTTTGACGATCAGTAGTATGCATCAGCCTCCAGCCGCTCCCCTCAAGCAGTTGTAATACGCAACCAGCCGTCGTACTTGCTTGCGGACCTCTTATCGAAAGGAGAGCAACATTATTAAAAGGACTCCGCTCATAAATATTGATTATTCTTGCTTACCCTTCAATGGCGAACGATCTGTTCTTGAATTTTAATTAATCATCGATGACAAGTCATTACTTTCCAATGGACATTATCTGGCTAATAAATATTAATGAACTGCGCCCTTATTTACCAATTGCAAACGCTTGGTCTATAAATATTAAGAAGCAACCTACATGACAGTAGGATTCGTAAATTCGTGAGCCCGGACAGAGAGAGAGAGAGAGAGACGCAGTGTGGGCGGGTTAAGAAACAGAGAGGGAGGAGATAGCGCGTCTGTCACGCCGTCTCATTTTTTCTCACGGTATCCACCGAAAACAGGCTATTGGTTTCTTGGTATCTGCTCTTCGAATCGCGGTTTCACTCCTTTTCACAGTTCATATTATTTTGGAAGGCAACGCAGGCCCCGGCGCTCCACCCGTTGCGTCCAGCGTGCTCGTGTGTCGGCGGGGATCAGGCTGTCATAGGTGTGAGTGTGTGACGGATGCTTGGAGGAAACTGAGCAGGGTACCATCTCACACCTCACGGTAACGTTACATTTGATCCAAAATACCGTCTCATTTAATCTTGGTGCTTCGGATAGGGGTCATACTATCTAGACTCCAATCTCTGCTCTGTAGATGGCGTGTTTATATCGAGGCGCTGGAATTTGTCCATAGGCTTTAAAATCGATACATGTTTGTCGCATAGATATATGTGAGATATACGTGGGCTATAACACATTTAATACCGCTCTGTTTAACGCGGAAGGAAATCCCAGTGGGTTACATCCCGTCCTCTGCCTGTCATCCAAGTTTGCAGCTTGTAAAATATTGTAGCATGTAGATGACACAGATAAATGAACAACATATTTTTGCCTTCCTGTAACCAGAGTAGGGAAATCACATTATTTATTCTGGTAACAAACCTGTGCTTTTGAATGTGTGCGCGCGTTCTCGAGGGTGCACCTGCATGCTCCTGTGAACTGGGGCGCGCGGACTTCTTTAATTTCACACACACTTGTACGTCTTAAATGAAGGTTTTGATCTACACGCTAAATTTCACTAGTAAATATAGAATATAAATAAAATATTCTGCTGTACATAAGTCGACATTCTCTATATCAGCTCTACAATGCAGCTCTGCTTGGCCGTGCAAGGCCTTAGTGCGACTACAGAATTGATGTAGATGCGTATTCCATATCATATTTATTCTTACACAGAGCAGAGAATCTGAGTAATAAACTCCAGTGTGATGTTCATGGTAATATGTCTGTCTCTCTGTCTCTGCGCATACTGTCTCTCCTCTGTGCTTCAACTGCTTAATATCAGGTTAATGCATGTATTTCCCTCTGTCCTTCCCCTCTGCCTCTACCTTCCTCCCTCAGATGGCCAGAATGAGTTTTCTCTCCTTTCTCCTCTTTTGCTTGACTTCGGTTGCCCATGGCAACAAAGGTCAGTCTCTTCCATCCTTTTGAATGTTGATATTGAGCAATGTGTTGATGATGTGTATTAACATTCCTGTTTTGGCAGCTTAAAACTGTGCATAAACACAGCATAAAACTGTGCTTTAAACAGACTGACACAAGCTTCTTGATTGCTTAATGCTGCATACCATTCTGTTATCAGCATCACGGTAATTATTATTGTGCTTACTGTGTCTTATATGACAAAAGAGGGTAGTTTTTGATCACATGGTGTAATCCCAAGTAGATAGACAGCATCTGAAGGTGACATGGAAAAAGACATGAATAGGAACCCGAAGTGAAATCGAAAGAGACTGAGATAAAACAAATGATGGAATGACATACCAAAAGAGAAAAAGAGGGAGAATAAATGAAAGGTAATGACAGAGCTTTGTAGGCTAACTAATGAAGAGAGAGAGAGAGCAATGCAGCATCATTTAGAGAAGGGTAGATATGGATGAAGAAGGATGCACATGAGATGTATATTGTAGGTTCTCTATGAGAGAGAGGTCGGTTGTCTTGTCCTTGAAGAAAAGGGTGAAAGATCTATCTGTTATCTGTTCTCATCTGTGCTATTTTTAGGATATGGGTAACCAGAAATGCTCTTTTTCTTAATTTACAATAAATGTTTCATTGTGTGTAAATAGACACACATTTAGTTATTTCTACGAATCTGCTGTCACAGCTGTTGATAGAGTCATTTATAAGTACTTGTCAGTGTGTCAAAATAGCACGTGTGTGTGGGCCCGGGAGAGGGGGGGATGGGGGGGTGTTTGGATGCAAAGTGATGTCTCTCAGTCAATAATCCGAAGAGTAATCCAGTGCTCTGATGCTCAGATTAATTTTATATGGCTGAGTGAGGGATGAGAGGGACGTACGCAGGCGTGGGTGGGTGGGAGAGGGAGGAAAAGGTAGAGATAAATGGCAAAAAAAGAAAGACAAAAAGTGAGGTGGTCAGCACATAGTCACACATGAAAAATCCTCGTGCACGTGTTTCGCACACACGCAGTGCTGCAATGTGGTCAGCACAAGTCCAGTGCTGTTGGTTCAATGAAGATTTCTGTTTAATAAAAAGATGTAAATGTACATGTATTTCCAGATATAAATGTACATTCAGAAAAATGTTAGAAAGGAGATTGAATTGACAGGGTGCAAAATTGGCTTTGGGAGAGAGGCGCACACAATGTCTCCCCTTGTTTCCCCTGATGTAAATGTTTGAATCCTTAATGAGTTTGCACGAGAGTGAAATTTGTACGGTTAGCTCACTGTCAGAATGTTCAGGGCGAGCTGTCTGTCTGTATTTGAGTGATAGGTGCAATATACCTCACGGCGTGCGATCGGGCCAAACATCTCTACACCTAATTACTCCGCAAAGCAGTGAGGCGTGGCCTGCTGTGTGTTTGTTTTTGTGTGTGTCTGTCACTCAGTGTTGGTTAATGCAGATCCCGTATGGGTATGTTTGTAACTTAATGTGCAAGTGTTATGCATATGTACAGCTGGTCAAACCATTGCACCATCTGCTGCTAACATATTTCAATGCAATGTTTTTTTGCAAATTCATCTTTGGACCATTATGTGCTCATCTTTGAACCTTTGCTCACTCACCTTTATAAAAAATAGCTGTTTATTCTGAATCACAGGTTGTTCTTGTTGATCTCACCTGCTTCCCTGCTTTTGTGATTTTTCTTTCTCAGCTAATAAACACAAACCATGGATCGAGACGGAGTATCAGGGAATTGTCATGGAAAACGACAACACTGTCCTGCTCAACCCACCTCTGTTTGCCCTGGATAAAGACGCACCCCTGCATTATGCTGGTAGGGATGCTGATAATGACAAAAATGCGCATGTTATCGTAATACTATGGAGATTAATCCAATTATGCAGTAGATATGACCTCTTATGCCTTTAGTGTGAAAAGAAAAGACTAGTGCGTTGATTTAGTGCAACTTGTAGACACTATAGTGTAATATTATCGGATGGGCAAATAATATTACACTATAACCATAATAAATGGTTAAAGTGTATTATTAATTGACAGGCTCTAGACAAGGATTCAGATGGTGTTTTTGGGGGGAGCTACAATGTGTAGTAAGTAATTATATGTATGTTTATACAAATGACAGGAATTACACAGGGATTAGAGCTGACAGATTTTCCCTCTCGCAGACTGAGCTAATGTCATGTGTGACAGCATTTTCCTCAGACAGACAAGTGTTTACTTTTAGAAGAGCGCTTAACAGACGCTTTCATATGTTTCACACATAACACTTATATATCTTCCCCCTCCCTCTTTCTCTCTCTCTCTCTCTCTCTCTCTCTCTCTCTGTCACTTTCTCTTTTCAGGGGAGATCTGTGGATTTAGGGTTCATAATAGTCCAGGCGGTTCTGGTTCTGCTCAGTTTGAGGCGGTGGTGTTGGACCGCTCCACTGGAGAAGGTCTTGTTCGGTCCAAGGTGCCTCTGGACTGTGAGAGTCAGAAGGAGCACAGCTTCACCATACAGGCGTATGACTGCGGTGAAGGTCCTGATGGCACCAACAGCAAGAAATCCCACAAGTAGGAAAAACTTGTCAATTGTATTGTAAACTTTCACTTTTATGTGTAGTATTTTACAATGTTCTCAAAAAAGGCATTAGCTGTTAGGCTTATTGAGTGATGCGCTTGTTTCTTGCTTTCTAAATTCTGCTCATAACACACTTTTCTCACAGGGCCACAGTGCATGTTCGCGTAAACGATGTGAATGAGTTCTCTCCTGTTTTCGTGGAGCATCGATATGAGGCGTCTGTGCCGGAGGGTCGTCTGTTTGATCGCATTGTTCGTGTGGAAGCGGTTGATGCTGATTGCTCCCCTCAGTATAGCCAGATCTGCTTCTATGACATCATCACGCCCAACGTCCCTTTTACCATTGACAATGATGGTGAGAATGACATTGTCCTTTGTCCTGCATTGATTTAACTCACTCAACAATTAGTAGCTTGTTTTAGTTTGGGTTGTGAATAATATTTAAATATTTATTTTTAATATTTAATGTTTGAACTAAACTGAAGCAGATATAGTTGTTTACAAAGGAAGGTTATTTTTTAAATAAGTTGCAAACTGTTTATCACCAGAAACAAGAAATATGTAACATTTGAATGTTCAGCAGGTTTTTGGGCAACTGTCTTAATATCCCAGTTGCTGCAGTTACACTGAGAGAAACTCACCTTTCCTGATAGCTGCTCAATGCAGATTAGAGCCCCCATTGACAGACTTAGGGAGGCGATCAATAGCCGACATTTTGTAACATGACAAATGCTGACGAAGAAGGAACTGGCCAATGGAGAGAAACAGAAAACGGGAGAAAGATACAATGAGGAAGGCACAGAAGAAGTGAGGGTCTAGGTTTGGCCATGACTCTGCAGATTCTCTGCGTTAGTGTGTGTGGTTTGTTAATTTAGGTCAGGCCGAACCAGACGCCACTCTGTGAATATCCTTTTCATTTATTGTGTCACTCTTCACTACCTTCCTTTACCCCCGCTCTCTCTCTCTTTCACTTTACTGTTGGCCTTCATCTTCCCTGTGTCATTCCTTGCTTTATTTGTTCTCTCTCATTTCTCATTTCCAGGGGCTTTTGATGGTTTGCTTTTTCATACTTTTTTCATCATATGCTGTCCCTGGCAATTTTCAATCCGGTCTATTAGAATGTTGTTTGGTCTACCTGCGTGTCTTTCACCAAAGCGTCTGCCTTTCATCTCTTTATAAGTTCCCTACGCCTACTTTTCCAATATCTGATTAAATGAATCTGTCTGTGTCACACAACCTCAGGGAATATTAAGAACACTGAGCCTCTGGACTCTAAACGGCAGCGTGTCCACAGTTTTTGGGTGACAGCATTTGACTGTGGGAAGAATCGGGCTCAGGCTGATGCCCAAGTCATCGTCACTGTCAAACCTTCCTGCAAGCCGGGCTGGATGGGTAAAGATGATTTATAGTTGTAAAGTATATAATGATTGTTTGCTTGTCTCACACATAATTAATTATGAACTTTGCATTACCAAAGTTGAATGTTAATGGTTTAACTGATGCCGTTTAGATGCAGTGGTGTCAAAATAGCTGAGACTACTTTGGATTTACATATGCAAATGAAAAATTTAGGATTTTGAAATATTTAAAACAAAGAATTGTTCTGATACAAGATACCTAATTAAATAAACAAATTTGTATCATTGATTATGTTAACTCCATTGTACGAAAGATTTTTATTGGCACATTCTGACATCATGCTGGGATAACTTGGATCGTCGGGTTTTGCACAAACTTCCGTGCCAGCTTGAATGCAAGCTGTCAGCATGCAAAACGCCGGCATACTAAATACCAAGACTTTCTGAAATTCATGTCAATTTTGCATTTGACAAAAATTGTTCTGCTGATAATTTGTCACATGTGATTTAAATGTAAAAACAAAACCTCTTTGGACCCCAGTTTGTGTAAAGTATTACCTGTGCTAAACTGTAATAAAATGTACGTGTTTGAATCACAGGATGGACAAAGCGCATTGAGTATACTCCTGGCTCTGGCAGCATCCCTCTCTTCCCTAACCTGCATCTGGAAACGTGTGAGGAGACTGTTTGGAACATCCAGGCCACCGTTGAGCTTCAGACGGGTCATATTGGAAAGGGCTGTGACAGGGACAGCTACTCTGATCGATCTGTGCGCAGGCTCTGTGGTACGTTTGTAAACCATCTCTTTATTGAAGTATATTAGGCTTGAATATGATAAAGAAAGCAGCTCCGCAAAAATAGTGATTAGAGAAAAATGCTTCCTATTGATTTGAAGTTTAGCTCTTGTGGTCTCTGTTGCCCAACTGTTCATCTCATTGTGAGCAGATGGGAAAGTGTCTGATTGTCCTAAATCATTCCATTCTCCACAGATAAAACCCAAAATGCAAATCCTCTCAAATATAGACATACTCAATAGGTTCTTGCTGTTCACTCAGAGTTTTAAACACCAGCTGTGTTGTCAAATCAATATTTTGACTGTTTTTCTCTGTTTGTTGGCTTTTTGACATTTCCAGGTGCCGTGAGGGGTGAAGTTGACCTTCTTCCACCTCCATCCCCTGCAACCAACTGGACTGCTGCGCTGCCAACTCTACCATCCTCTGATTCGTCCCTGGTCTTCTCCTTCAACGGCTCCACCCATGTTGCCGTAGTTCCCGATTCAATTGCTTCTACAGTATCCGGTGACCACTTCACCCTGCAGCTGTGGATGCGAAGAGGAGGAGCCAGTGCTCAGCCACCCACCAATCAGGCGAGAGGAACCCGTAAAGAGGAGGAGACTATCATCTGCAGTACTGTAAAGAATGGTCAGTCGTTTACCCTAAAGTAAAAATTATTATAAAAATGAGCCAATATGAGGTTTTCCAGTCTGTTTCTCTTTGTTAGTTCTTACTTGTACAGTTTAACAGCTTTTGGTCAATTTATTTGGTTTTCTGTTTGAGTAAAACAGTAGTTGTTTAGCTGATTTGTTATGACACATTTTGAGACATTGTTTATTTGGATATTATGCTTTGTCAGGTTTTTCTCTTGATGGTGTAATGTATGTAAATAGCTCTGCCAAACTGTGTTCATCTGTCCGGTTTTCAGATGATTCATACTCTCACTACTCTTTATCGGTACACGGCTGTCGTCTCTCGCTCTTCTATTGGCCGGATGTGTCTGCCGCAAGACCTGTCAAATTCCTTTGGAAACTAGAACAGGTGAGCTAGCTGTGATGGGCAATCTTGGTTGCTTGGTTACTGCACTGAAAAAAAATTCCATTTAAAGTCTGCAAGTGTGTTTAGATGATCAGCGGTGTAAGTTTGTTTGAGATACTTCTGTTACTAAATATTGTGTTCCTGTAGCTTAACTGAGTACTGATAAACAGTATACCTTGAATCGCTTTGGATAAAAGTGTATGCCAAATGCATAAATGTAATATCTGGCCTTTCAGATAGTTTTAAAATTGACACAGGAATCCGACACAGGAAATAACTCAGGCATCTTCGGCAACATGTAAACCGTTCTGTGCTTAGCACATCTGGACATGTGTGCCTTGCTTCAGACCTCAGCTGAACTTTGACCTCTGACTCTGGCAGGTGTGTGACAGTGAGTGGCATCACCTGTCTCTTAGTGTGCAGTTCCCCTCTGTCACACTCTATGTAGACGGTGTGACCTTTGACCCTGCCCTCATCCATGACAATGGAGCTATCCCCAATCCTGCACTGCACCAGCGACTAGTCATCGGAGCATGTTGGGGTAATTTTTCAGTCAGTTTTCAGTGTGATATATTTTAGCGCTAGTCTGAACGCAGATATCAGCAGTAGGTGGAGCAGAAATCTTCACTCATGTTCTTTCTGAGACTGTGTGTGTTTCAGTTTGCTATTAATACTCTTAGTCTTATCTATTATTCAGAAACACTGAACTGTTCTAACACACTGTGGCACTCAGAGTGTGAATGTGTGGCAAGCAGATGCCCAGGCTTTACTCTCCTGCTGTTCTGCTAACTGGGTCACCTAGCCTGTGTTAATCACCTTCTAAAACAGCTTCATCACAACTGATGTTTTGACACTGGGCTGAGGCTTCTAATAAATTATATTACTTTTACTTTCTTCATCAGATTGATCTTAATGTGTTTCATTTCTGTAGAGCCAGAGGAAAAACCCAAAGATATTCTAAACAACACCATGCCAGGAAGCAAAGACACAGGTGAGGTGCAAACCAGGAAAATGTGCCTGTGTATGTTTGTGGGCGGTTAAGTATGTATTAGTCATAAGCCACTTAGCATTAATAGAAACACTCAATTAAGTGTCAGAATGTGTCTGATGTTCCCAAACACCATAAAATTGCTTTCTTTTCTATGTTAAGGTTAGGTTGGGGTGGGACAAAATGAAAGGCTTATTACTTTAAATAGCCAGTAGGCTTTAGTTTACCCCACAGCTGTATAATTTGTTCACATTTTACAGTGTATTTTATTAAAAATTAAAATTAAAATTAAGATACGCCTCAGTAACAATGCAAGATGGGACATTAATATTTAGTCCATAGTTTAATAAACAGTTAATTATGTCAACGTTTAGGTGTATACTAGCATATAGATGACCTCAAAGCTAACACAAAATCTCATAAGGATCTTTAAGAGAGCATGTATTAGTGTATATATATTCTAATAAATATATATTAGAATATATGTATATTGTGTATTCTCATTTTTCGCCATAGGAAGGTTTGTGAGTGGTTACAAGGGACTGTTGTCAGGAGTGACTGTGCGTCCTGGAAATGTTGAGCCACACAGTGTGGTGGAGTGTCTGTATGCTTGTCGAGAGGGGCTGGATTTTGGAGACCTTGAGACTTTGGGTTCAGGCATGAAGGTACTGAAAGACCCACTCAGTTGCAACACTTAATTAAACATCCAAATGTGTTTAACCATTAATTTATGCCTTTACTGTTACAAGCTTGATCATACTAACTTCAGCTTCTCTTTTTCAGGTGCATGTGAACCCGAGTCAGTCTGTGCTGGTGTTAGAGGGAGACGACATTGAAAGTTTCAATCGTGCTGTTCAGCAGGTGACATACAGAAACTCTTTACGATTTGCCACCCCTGGTGTCCGTCCTCTGAAACTTACCACTACTCTTAGGTAAACAATCATTCACGTACCAAAATTGACTTTCTTAAGGCTTACCCAGCAAGTCCACAGTCTTTGGATCATAGACTGTTTTTAACTTTAACTTTATGTAAGTTAATTAAGCTATTTTATAACAGTAGGTTTAGTTTGTGTTCAACCTAAACTGAAATTAAATAATACGAGTTTTGCTATAGTCAATAAAATATTAACCCTCTATAAGAATATGGGCAAAAGAATTAAAAATATGGAGAGAAACCAATGGTTGATTTGAGGGCAGTTGAGCAGAAATGAAAACAATTTTTTTTGGCATGTATGTTTATTTTAGAGCTTTGTTTTGCTGTTACCAGATATTAGGTCAAGGGTCATATGGAGCAGCTGTAGCAACACCGTCATTCAGATTAGTTTAACCAGCTGCTTACAGCGAACAGATTTATTGGCACACATACAAATATGGCACAAACTGTATCATAATGTATTATAGCAAAATTACAGTGTACATAATTCACATGCTTTTTATCTGACGCCGCTGATGAGTTTGTTCTTCTGCAGATGTTTCAGTGAAGAGAGCTGCCTCTCTCTCAGACAACTGGAGGGTTACCTGGTGGTGCTCCAGCCTGATGCCCCACAGATCTCTCTCTCTGGGGTGGGACCCCACCTGGCCCGGCCAGCCGCTGAATTTGAGGGCCCTCAAGGGGTCCCCTTGTTTCCTGAGCTCCGTATTGTCTGTTCTCTGTCTCATGCTGTAAACACGGCTGCCCAGGGCATGGAAGGAGGGGGTAAACTCCTTTAAGCCATCTTTGAACATTATGACCTAGAAGTCTGTGAACCAACAACTTGATATTTGACATCTGAATGAGGTTTTACCCAATATGGATTCTATTCATTAGATCTACATAACAACAAGCTCTATATCTACTTAGATTACAGTCTATGAGATTTGTTTTGCCTTTGTCCAGGGGCAGAGCAGCATAATATAATAAGATAGACTTATTATAAAGACGTCCAGGGCTCGTCTGGTATTTGCCAGTTGCAGTATCTTTGCAATTTTATTATGCTATTGATAGGAATGGAGGGCAAAACAAGGATGGAATTTCTTATCTTTCCACAGGTCAATCTATACTCTTGCTTCAGTCTGCTCTCTGTTATCTGTAGCTTTAAGCTTGTGCAATACAGGAAACAGAACTTTGCTCTCCTCTCACTACTGTGTTATGGTCAAAGGGTAAGAACATTATTTAGTGGTTTTTATCCCTCTCTCTTTATCAGCACTCATGTCAGATGCTGTGGCTCACACTCTGGATGGATGTGAGGTCCAGCCCTTGGGGGAGGAGCTAAACCCAGAAAGGGAGGAGCTTCTGGTTGATATGGACGCATTAAAAGAGAGGGGACTGGAAATCATTAACACAAATGCCTACATCGCCATCACCGGTAATTTGTGTTTTAAGGTTTAAACAGTTTAAAAAAAACAGTTTAAACTGTTATTTGAAAGCTTAAGTTAAGGAGAGCTGTATAAACAATAGACATTTTAATCAGCTGGCTTCAAGGTCATTTTTAGTGACTACAGATCATCACATGTCTAACTATAACTGTATCAGTAAATGTTAGACAATGTTTGAGAGACATTTATAGATTTTTAAGTATCCAAGTCATACTGATTTATTTGGATATTACTACTGTTGATTACTTATTTTTTATATGTTTCAAGAGGAAATGGAAAAACTATATATTCCTTACATTCCTCTTTATTAGGAGCTGAATCTATCTCTGTGTATGAGGATGTGTTGCGCTCCATTCGTTATCAGTTAGCGAAGGGCTCAGCCCGTTTCGAGAGGAGGTTCCGTCTCTCCTGCTCAGAAATGAACGGCCGGTACACCAGCAACGAACTCACACTGGAGGTAATAAACACTTCACACCTAACCTACAGAACACTTCACCACACTAACCCAATACACACACTTCCTGACAGAGAACACCATGGAAGGTTCTGTAGAACTCTTACACACACTCATTCTCTTTGTGCTGCTTTCTCCTACGCTCACACAGGTGAACTTCCTGCATTCTCTGGACAGCCTGTACCATCCGTCTCATCTTCTGGCATCTCAGCAGCAGTTTCTCCACCCATCCCATCACACTGGAGAACTGAGTGGACACACGCTCCCCAACCCACACCGCAACTCCGGTACATACCTATGTACACCTTCATATAGACAATATTATCTCTATATGTCTGTCATTGTGACTCCCCTTAAGAATGAGGTCTTTGGCATTTTTGGACTAAATTGTATCTAAATTGGACTAAATGTTTAGATACAATGCAAGATGGGACATTATTATTTAGTTAATAGTCTAATAAACAGTTAATTACATCAACTTTTAGGTGTACACTAGCATATAGATGATCCAAAGCTAACACATGAATGTTGATAGTTTATTAGACCGTTAGGGTTGGTCAAAGTATTGCGGTCTACATAATATGTTCATGTTAATATGTTAATTTTCCACCCTCTTTCTTGTGGCTGTTGTGTCAAATACAGTTTTAACTGTCACATCCTTCAGTAGCAGCCTCTTCACACAGCCTTCATTACATGGTGATAAAATCACATGGGACCTAATCAGGGACCTTCTTTAAAATAAACCCCAGAAGTGTTGCCGAAGAACACTATATATCCTACTGCTGTATATTACCACACATCCAAACAGGCCCGAACAGAGTGTGTGAACACCAAACAGGGATCATTGGTGTGTAAATGTGGGTGGACATTTGTTATTGTTTTGGGCTTCTGTCCTCATACTTTGCGAATAAGATTTGGTAGTTTGGCCTCGATACATTTTTCAGTTAACTTCAGTTAATTAAATCTCTTTGAGTTTTGTACATGATGTGTTTATAGTACATCAAGCTCTTTTATCTAGAAAGATCAAGGTTTTCTCATGAAAAGACTTCTTTAAAGGTTTATAAATATAATCAAAATGTCTCTCTTTCTCCCTTGTCACACATACAGTTGTTCCAGGAGCTGCAACCATCATCATCATGGTGTGTGTGGGTTTTTTGGTAGTCATGGTGATTCTAGGTGTGTTCCGCATCCGTTCTATCCACCGCCGTGGTGAAGGAGGAAGAGGCGGGGGCAAAGAGGGCAGTAACCAATGGGATGATTCTGCCCTCACCATTATTGTGAACCCTATGGAGGTATAAATCCACCAATAGAGATATATCAACATTACTGGTAATATGCCTAGTGGGATTTGTTAGTAAATCTTTGTAATTTTTTTGCTAGTCATATGAAAACCGCATGGGCATTGCAACAGATATGGAAGGAGATTGTGATGATGAGGAAGAAGTAGTGGACTCGCCTGACGATATCAGTGATGACCAGCGAATCATCATCAAGAAAGAGGGAAGAGACTCCGCCCCCCGACGCTACTGAGCCATCAGATACTCCAATGTACTCACACACATAATAAATACAGGAATTACCAATAACATGTTACACACACTCACACCGTCAAAGAAAATTAAAGGTCTGTAACACACCTGTGACACAGTTATTGGATCTCTGCCTTTGTGAATGCAATGCTTCTCTCTGGAATGTACGCTCCCACAAACACAATGCACAATGAATATCGTTCTGCTCAGAATTCAACATTTTGCCACTCGACCCAGATCTCAATATTTATCAATGGCACAATTATATACTTATTCATCCTAAAACCTTTTTAATTGATATGCTTACTACACTGTATCAAACACAATAAGAACACTGTAAATTATCAACACATAACAGCTAATTCACTTGGAAAGTTTCAAGATTAGGTCACAAGTTACAGCCTTTTTAATTATAAAAATATAGAATTATATAATAATAATCTAGAGCCCAACACACTGAGTATGAAACAACCGGTTTCCTCAGCACAATCTTGATACATTCCTCTAAGTAATTCACATGTACAGATTTAGAGGATTAGTCAGTAAAAAGTGTTTAGTAATACTGATAGATTTTATTCACAATACCAGAATAATTATCCTCACACAGATCTTTTGTGCACCTCACAGTACAGTGCAATGCCCTCCGCTGTATCCGAATGTTAGCTCAACCTGGGCAATTTTGATTGTACTTAAATGTATGTAAATACAAATGACTACTACTATTATAATCTTTTATTTTGTTGTCAGTTCCATCATTTTTGTTTGTTGTTTTGTTTTTCTAATATCTATATTGTTAATATCCAGTGATAATGACAATAATAGTATTAGCATTAAAACGGTAATGATTGATGGCTTGATGAATGTCTATTTATTTGTGTGTTAAATTGTGTAATTTATAAACTTGCTAATATCTGAATCACAGTAAAACAGAAGGGCACATTATTGTTATACCTAGAACACTTTCACCTCCCCCACCATCCCTTTCAGCATACACCTGTCTGCACATTCCCTCTCTACTCACCTATCCTCTCTTCCTTCTTTGTCCTTTCACACTTTAGATACTGTCACTGTTTTTGGTTTCTGAATGTACAACTGTGCCCTCTTCTCCCCCCAGCTCGCACTCTCCTCTTTTCCAGTGACTATTTCTCTGTCTGTGTAAGTGTACAGTGGAAACCTGCCAATAAATAAAGGCCTGTTTTGCAGTGTGATATTAAGAATGGTTACAATTGCATTAATAAGGTACATTATTACAATGGCTATCATTGGGACGTTTAACTCTACTTATAAATTCAATGACATGGACTATATGGATTGTTACCGATAACCGTCTAAAGAAATAATCTGTTTAAATAATTCATAATAAAAGTTTGTGTATGTGGTGGGTGATTTTTATGTGAGCGTATAATCTGGTAAATGTATAGAGGTGAAAGGGGAAACAAACTACACAATTAACAAATTATTGCGTTCGTTTAGGGGGCTGTATAATGCAACGTGTAACTGTTGGGTGTTACATTTTTCTAATTGTATTTAACAGAAATAATTAATTGATTTAATGTAACAGGCGTTCGTATGAAATTAAATTTTGCATATAGTACAAAACCCCTTAATACACATTTTGTATAAAAAAATAATTAACATGTTGTATGTTTAAACAATAGGTTACCAACCTGTTATTGAAGGCACGCGCTGTCACTTTAGGAATTTTACGCAACCTCGGCGTAAACGTTGAGCCCGCTGTAGCACGGTTTAGACGGTTGTGATGTCATTGCTTTTACGTAAATAATGTTGGTGAATAGCCGGGGCGAAGTGCGTTAGATTCGTATGTCTGGTTCGCTCCTGTTTCAGTGGGCCACACGGGCAAAGGTAAATAAAGACAGGACGGACACCAGAGGAATACTTACGCTTTATGTAACGACAGCTGGGGGTCATTCACTTCTGCCGTATTTTTAGCGACCGTTAAAGTCTGTCGTTTTTTGTCTTTGTCTGAAACGGCATTATTCACTAGTTAACGGAGGGGAGGAGTTGTGATCACATCGACTATACAGGTAAGATGAGTTTATTTAGCTTGTAAGCTAACTGGTGCCAACAGCATATAGTTGACTGACAACCTGCCGTCTTCAGGATTAGCATTTATATCTATGTATGTAAACACACCTGTGAATTGCTAACCGCTTGT
>JAZGTJ010008238.1:0-19827 GCA_036877575.1 Botia almorhae
ACTTTAAATGAGGTTTCTGAATCCACTATGAAAATCATGGTGGTTGGATGGATACATGGATACAGGCGCAGTCTGTGATTGCGGAGTTTGACATTTCTTTGAAGGAGAAGAATCTGTCTAGGAAGTGAGACATAAATTAAAGCCTGTATCATTTTTCCCAGAGGTGAAGACATCTTAACCGTTACTGTAATATTAAAAAACGAATTATCATTTTCTCTTCCACCTGAAACGACTCCTCAGCAAGAACACACACGCACAGAACTCTGCCTGAGTCTTCCAGAGCATCGGGTTCAAGAGACTTAAACTGAGCCCAAACAAAGACAACTGAGTGTTTCAGTTATGTAAAAATACAGAAAATCACATTCCAAGTTATTTACGTTCTCAGAACGTTAGATACTCTAAAAGTTCTCAAAAAACATCCTTGCAGTAAGGTTAGGTGAACTTTTTTAAAATTATATATCATATATATCACAAATGTTATTCTTAAGCTGTTAGTGAGATGCTTTAAAAACGTTTAATCGTTCTTATAACTGGACTTTATGACGTTCTGGGAACTAATGGAAGCGTTAGGATAATGTTCTTACAACCTAAAATTGTTAACTGGGAGTATTTTCTCCTAGTCCATCTGATTCTTGTTTTGCCATATACATTCTTATTCGGAGCGTCTATTTCATCATAACCAAATCCACACATTCCTTAATCTGCTTACTAAACCATCTTGACATTGTCAGAGTGGAGCTGCATCATTTCTCAGTACAGTAACACTAGTTAGTTCCACTAAAATGCAGCACTACTAAGGGTGGAATTCAGCGCCCGCATGAACTTTTTTTGCTTAGCTTGTAATCTGTGTTCACTTTGTCAGGCTGTTTACATTGCGAGAGAAAAAATACCTCCAACATACCATAAATCAACAATACGTCTCCCTTGGGTTTTTTAGTTGCTACATACCGTGTTTGCTTTCTATGGTCATGTACCGTGCAGAACAGACACTAATGGCCTAAATCGTACGAACATCTGATTAAACAGTCACAAATAACCCGGTTCTGTTGTCATACATTCAGTACAGACAAAAAGACTTACACTCTATTTATGTTTTCAGAGCAATAATATACTGATGATACCCTTACAAAAGTAACTGATGTTATACTGTAACACTGTTATACTGTTTTTATTACAGTAGTACATGTAGGGCAAACTGGATGCGGTATTATTACAGTTTTTAGTGTTGCAGTACAAGTATGGTCATTTGGATGCAGTTTACCATACTTGCACTGTAGAACTGAAAACTAATAAAACCACATCCGGTTACCATACTTGTACTATTGTACTACAAATCGTTGCAGCATAACATCTATTTCCAATGTTCCCATATTGCTTTAGACACAACCAAGAACTTTGGCATGCATCGTACATTCTTTAGTTAACAAAGCTGTTGAACAGTTGAGCTAATGTTGACCGGCTGACAGTTGACCAAATGCTACAACTCAGTTACAGTATTTAAATTTGCATGCCTTTGACAGGCAATTTTATCCAAAGCGACTTACAGTGTATTCAAGTCACACAACTTATCAGTATGTGCGTTCCCTGGAAATCGAACCCCCAACCTTTGCATTGCTAATGCAATGTTCTACCAGCTGAGCTACAGAAACATTTCTAAAAAGAAACAACAGCGATTTCATTACTACAGTTTCATATTTTAACAGTATGTTATTGTGCAGTATACCGTCATTGCACGACACAAAACTGCATCGTACTGTAGTTTTACCGCAGTTCATTTTTGTAAGGGTAACCGGAGGCATGTCAAGTTGCTCAAGACGTGACAGACATGTCTTCTTTCAGCGCTCATTCCTGTCCCACAGCTGCGGTTCAGAGGTTAGAAGGATCACACAAGTTCATGATGGATCCCAGCTTTCCTTCTCACACTGTGGAATGAAGCAGATGGTTAAGCTCATATTCCACTGCTTCACGTCATCATGACAGCCTTTTCCAAGAAGCTATTCCCCATTAATAACCCATTGCTAATTCCAACATGATTGATTCGGTTGGGAATGGAATGGGAAAACAACGAGGGCTTATCCCAGCTGATAAGGGATGTTCTAAGAATGCTGGGTAACGTAAAATTCTCTCAAAATATACGATTTTTGCAGAAACATTGAGTAAAAATGTATTTTTAACATTGTATATCATATATCAAAATAATGATAATGATGAAGTTGTTAGAGGAATGTTTAAAAACATGACAGAATTTTCTAAAGATTTTAAATTGTTAAAATGTTCCTATAACCAAGCAATAACGTTTTTACAATGTCTAAAAAACTGCATGTTTTGAGCTTTCCTAGAACATTCAAAAAATAATTTGAAAGCTTGGAAACGCTAGGGAAACGTTCTTACAACCTAAAATTGTCAGCTGGGATGAGGGTGGAACACCCAATCAAAGTCATTAGACTATGACTTCTGGGTTATTTAAAACAAATTAACAGGTGCATGAACAGTGTAAAATGCATTTTTACAGCAGCGTAAACCTCTCACCTTCCATCCTGCCCTGTGATTGGTCCATTTTCCCTAATGTATTTTCCTCCAGATGGGTGAGTGGCCCAGCTTCAACCATAAACACAGCTGACACTAAAGAGGAAAACAAGACTTCCTGTCACCTGCTTGGACTGTGTTGACTGAGAGACAGCTGTAAACAACCTCATCTAAAAATCATTAGAGGGCCCCGGGGCCCATACAGACTATGGAAAACACATGCAGCAAATATCAACAAACACACACAGTGTACAACACGTGTGGTATAATTTCAAAGGCTGAAATGATTTATGTGAAATTGATGTAACAACTTCCTCAATCCAGTTTTGCTCTGTTGATGATACCATTTGTTTTTCCTATCAAAACTGTTTTGTGTCCAATATCCTGTACAATACCATCAATTATAAATGTGTAGACAAATCTAATCCTGGACCTAAGATAGACCTAAGATTTATTAGGCTATTCGGAAAGTCAGGTCCCGCGTAATGAGGTTTGAATGTTTAGAGAGAGCTAACCATTAGCATTAGCCAATCATTAGCGTTCCCATTCATCGCTACGCTAACAACATTCTCAGAACATTGGTTAATATTTTAATAGTTCTCTCAGAGTTCTCCCAGAGTTCTCAATGTTATCTCAGAGTTAAACTGACTTGCAGTAACTTTAGTAGAATTGTGTCACTCTATGAGGTCTGGTCAAACCCAGACTGCACCCATCGCTATTTAGCGTTTCTCACATAAGCCCATGATGAACATGTAGCAGTACACTTTTGGCTTGGTAAATATAGCAGCTCACCGCAAACCCAGCTAACAGGGAGCGTTCTCGGAGGGTTGGCTATCGTTCTCTAAAAGTTCCCTGAAGGTTATAAAAAATGTTCTTGCAGTAATGTTTGTAGAGTTTTTTAACAATGTACCATATAATTTAAAAATGTTATCCTTAAGTTGTTAGAAAAACATTTAAATAACGGCCTGATAACCAAACAATAATGTTAATGCAACGTAAAAAAAATGGATGTTTTCAGTGATCCTAAAACTTTCAAAATAAAATTTGTAACATTTTTGTAACTTAACGGAAACATTAGGGAAACATTTTTACAACCTAGAATTAGTAGCTGGATATGTTACAATAATGTGGCTCTAGTGAATGCAAAGGCTTCGTTCCCTTGCTTAGGACTCAAAGAATGTGTTTCTATCAGTTCTTCCAAAATGCTGGTTCATTGGGTCACTTTTTTGCGTGTTTGTCTGTCTTAACCATCAATCACATGCTCATACTTGCAATAGTTGCACTGCACTGAATTCTCATTCTAATCCAAACTAAATATTTGAAAACGCTTTGCGACTCAATGTGGTCCAACAACACTCACTCTGTTTGGGTAGCTGAATTGAATTAACACAGGAAAAGATGCTATTGAGTTAATATTACAGACATATGAAACGGATCCTCTATGTACAGTATTTGAGATGGCTTAATTTAAACCGTATGCAACATTTTCCTAAAACCCTGAAAACAGATATACAGTTTCCATCATATTTTAAACGCATGCATTATGCCAGGAAATAAAGGGCTTTACAGCTTCCCAATAAAAGGGAATACAGCTTCTCTGGCCTTTTAAGTATTTAAACAAACATTAATGAAACAGTATAATATTAAGCATAAACGTACCAAGAACTTTTTTAAACAACAGAATGCATTAACAGAAATACTGTGTTTGTGTTGTGGTCTGCTATGCATAAGACAAATAAAGCAGATCTACCTGTCAAAAAGAGAGCATACCTTTGGCTTCAAGTTAGGCTCTGTAACTCCAATATCTTTGTCCTTTGGCAGGCCAGGTTTTTTGACTAGGCCAGTGGGACCTCTAGGCATCTTCTACACAAAAGTGTATTCATGTCCACAAAGCTAAACTGAAGTCACATTTTCTCAGTCATACATTTTCTTAGCTATTTTTTTCTACAACCATATATTGTCTAACTATTCCGTACATTGTTTACTGACAATATGTTGTGCCCCAGGTAACAAGTTTAGGTTGTGGAAACATTCCCCCAATGTTTCCACTAAGTACGAAAAATGTTAAAAAGGAATGTCCAAAACATCCAGTTTATTAACGTTATTGATTGGTTATAGTAACGTTATTCAAACATTTTTTAATTATTTTAAGAAAATAATGTTTCTGATATATATGATATATATATACGTACACATATATAATGTTATACAAAGTTTTACTTACTGCAGTAACATTTTTGAAACTTTAAGAAGAACTTTAAGAGAACATTATAATAATGTTCTGAGAATGTTTCCTGTTAGCTGGGGCGATGCCGTCACTTAAAAAAGAACAAGTACAAAGTGAATTTTTATAGCTTTTGGGGATTTTCGAATAACCTGAGTAAACAGAATATGCAGAGAGTTGCAGACGCAAAAGGGCCCAGGGTCCAAAACCATCTCTCAGACATGTTCCAAGTGACTCTGGTCTCAGAGGAAAAGTGATTACGACACACCTTAGAGATTTCTGGATGCTCAAGAGAGACTTGAGAAACGTTACTGTGTTTTGGCTTCTAGCATTTCGTCATAAGAATTGAATTTTGCTGCTATTGATTTCACAGGATTACTGAATGATTGCCTAATACCCCAAAGACAGTGACATCACTAACCCGATGTGCTTTCGAGGGGGATGAGCTTTCCAGTTTAAATGCAGGGTAGACAATGTTTTCCAGAAACATTTTTTGTTGAGGCTTTTCACATCCTAATAGCGTTCACTAAGTAAAGTGGTATATGTAAATATAATATATTTAAATAATAGTAATAAATATATTTATAAATATATTTTTATAAATATATGCCTTTGTGGAAGATGTAGGACCTTAAAATGTTCAGCCAATCATTGCATTCGGTCCGTACGCAATGATAGGATGTCCTACTTGCCTGTCAAACTATGTGTGCATTCATGTGATGGAGAAGGCGTGGCTTTGTAGAGAGCTCTGAAGGGAGGGCGTGGGCTTATGCTTTCAAAGCTAGCTTGCTATTGCTAGCCTCTCCGAATTGCTTACTCTACCTTAAACTGAGAAAAGTCTTCAAAAAAATAAAAGGGAAGATTTTGTGGGATCCAGCGAGTAAATTAGAAAGTAGAAAGTTCACCCGTCGATTCTATAATGTATCGTTACTTCCCAGTAGAGTTATTTTTTACAGCCCATAATATTACACTGTAAAATCCCATCCAAGCTTTATAACAGATGGTGGTTTATGGTGGTTTTATATATATCACCCAGAAAAACGTTCTGGCTGCTTCCCAATACTCTCACATTACAGAACACATACAAATACATGATTTGAGTGCATATATAGGCCTATATATAACCTTCAGGAAAAAAACATGGACTGAGCCAACTGACAGAAGCAGAGATGAGTGTTCTCTCTATATTCCACTGTTCTAGCTTCCCTGTCCATGAATTATCCATACATTATCCATGCATTGTCCATGCATTATCCATGCATTGTCCCTGCAATGCAAAAGAAAAACATTCTTTTTTTCTTTACTTTTGTCCTGAAAAGTCTTATCAAATTTCCTGAGGTTTGTGCTTAAAACAAGAAATATAATCTATTTTTCTGACTGCACTGGTAAATAGTTTCTCATTGTCAGCAAAATGACAAAATGTAAATAAGCTTCATTAAATTTGTTTCAGCAAGAACAATACATAATATATCCATCTTGTTTTTAAAGTTGTTCAAATTGTTCTACTAAAAAACAAGACAAAAAACACTTATAAATACAATTCTTTTTTGCAACATGGTTTATTTTTAGTTGTTCTTGTTAAGGAACTTGCACTGCATTTGGCAGATGCTTTTCTCCAGACTGACTAAGAGTGCATTTAAAATACATTATCATTGTGTGTTCTCCGGAAATCAAACCTACAACGTTGCAAGCAATGCATTGTCAGTTGAGCTATAGGAACACTTTTGGAAAACATCCCTTTTGTTCATATTTAGAGTTAAATCAGACTTATTTTCATCTGTTAGACCAAAACAAGGGGAAAAACCCCGGGCCTACATCACAGGAGGAAACCAAGCCGTAACTAGGAAGGCAAATATCACAGACAATAAGTGATGGACACTCGGTAACCACTTAGCAACCACTCAGAACATGCACTCCGTGATTGCCAACCATTCACCACATTAAGGCAGTGACTTTTGCAAGGCAAGCACCATCAATTTTCTTTTTAGAAAATGAACAGGTTTTCATACTTTCACAAGTATTCGGTTTCACAAAACCAGGAGCTACTCGTGCCAAACCACCTTAATGGACTCTAAATTTATCCCCCCGGTGGTCGGCAAAAACAGGTCACACTGTCATCTCTGACCATAAAACTACAGCGTGACAAAAAAGGCCATTGGCGCTCCACCCCAGTTTCATGGTGGTAAGGCTGGGAAAAGGATGACTGCACCCTGCCAAACATTTTGTCACTTTATAAGGTCTGGCCAAACCCAGAAAGCATCCATCGCTATTTAGTGCTTCCCACATAAGCCCATGATGAACACGTAGCAGTATACTTTTACAGAGAGACCAGAAACGAAGAGCTTGGTAATAAATAGCTGCTCACCGCAAACACAGCTAACGGGGAACGTTCTCGGAATGCTGGCTGACGTTCTCTAAAAGTGCTTTCAAAGTTATCCAAAAGTTCTTGCCAGTAACATTAGTAGACGTTTTCTAAATGTTATATATCATATATTGAATACATCACTTTTAGGTAGTTGGTGAAACATTTTAAAAACGTTACAGAATTTAAAATTTGAATATGTAAATAAGGTTCTTATAACCAAGCAAAAACATTATTATAACATTATCTAAAAAACTGGACGTTTTGAACATCCCTGGAACTTATAAAACAGCATTTTTAACATTTTGGTTACTTAATGGAAACGTTAGGGAAACATTCTTACAATGTAAAATTGTTAGCTGAGAGGCTTTGAGTTGCTTTTCCCCTTGAGGCTGGTGTGTCACAAACATTTTCTGTTTCTCCTGAGCAAACAGGATTCCAAGAAAGTGGGAGTCATACATGCAATCACGCAGTGCAAAGATTCCAACACTAACAACTTTATTCATCTGAGAACATGCTGTAATGCTAACAGCTATCTCAAACCAAACACATTTGTGGACAACTTAAATTCACTTCACTTCACTTGAGCCAAAAAGTGCATTTACATTCGCTTTGAATCAGATTTCAAGTTCAAAGTTGATCACACTCCACATTTAGAACAGGAAGCTGAAGTCACGCAGAATAGTTGTTTGGTAAGTCAGCACAGTGTCTGCTCGCATCTACTGGAAATCCAATGAGTAACTCTCAGAGGAAACGTGCGCGCACACACACACGCTGTTTCCTTTGACAACTTCTGATGCTGCAAGTTCTGAACCCTCATCCTGTCCTGTAATGACGGGCTTTTCACAGATTATGTCTCTCTTTGAGGTTTCGTCTTCTGATTTCAGAGATTCTGATTTCAGAGATTTACAGCATGTCAAGGGAGACTTTGTCAGGCACCCACATCAACTTTTGATATGGAGGAAAATTAAATAATAGCCACTCATCCCTCAAGACATCTGAAACAGGAAGCAAGTGTGTAGAAAAAGCTTAAACATGGACATTCTTAGCCTTACTGTTAATTTGTGCCAAGATATTAATGGCCACACAGTACGACTTGAATGCATTATCTATACACATCTCAGCTTGCCCTTAGAAGCGTTATACTTACTGTAAAATATATATATATATATATATATATTATTGTCTACAGTATGTATGTATATACAGATATCAAATATATACAGATATTTCAAAAGTCTCAGGGGGCAATTTTGGCCTACTGGTTAGTGAGTTGGGCTTGTAATCAGAAGGTTGCTGGTTTGATTCCAGCGCTGGGGGGTAGCAACTGAAGTGCCCTTGAGCAAGGCACCCTAACCCCTGATTGCTCCCCGGGCACAGTAGTGTGCTGCCCACTGCTCCAGGTGTGTGTGTGTGTGTTCATTCCTTGCAGTGTGTTAAATGCAGAGGTCACATTTCAGGTACGGGTTACCCTATTCTGACAAATAGGTCACTTTCACTTCACCAAACAAGTTCTTCCCATAATGATGTACAATCAGTGATTTATCTGTTGAAAACACCCGCACAGCAGCCAAAAGCAATGACAACAACAAAAGGACAAAAAACTGCCGGTTGCCAGGATGCAAAAAGTGAGGCGGAACAATGTTTTTAACGCATCTCACGGCAAACACATTATTGCGCACCATCAGAAACCATCAGCCTGCATTCACTTTGAAAGGAATGTTAACGCTGTCTTTTGCCAACGCGTTTGTTTGGAGTCTCAGAGGTGAGGGCTTGATCCGGCATGGAGCGCTACATACCTTTCCTGAGGTTTTCTCCTCCTGCTGATTTTTCCAGTTGTCTTGGAAGCCGAACTGGATGTTTCCTCTGATTCTGTGCAGGACAGCTGGCAGAATCATAATCACACCTTCTATATATATAATACATACATATATATACATACATATACATGCACAAATATACTTTTGGCTGCTTTGGGACCACTGTGGTGTTTAAATGGGATAAGGAATGTGCAAGACTTCGTGTATTATCATACACTGTTACAGCGCCAAGGGATCAGAGTAACAATTAAGAAAGAAAAACTTACTTTGAAGGAGGGACTCAGATCTTCTCTATGGACATTTCTGTGGAAATACATAGTGGAGACTTGGTCCAATAAACACCAACCTCGCAAACACTCATAACACCCACGGTGGTGAAGTTTGCACAATCAAGCTCCAGAAAAGATAATCTAGATTATCTAAATCTAGAATCTAGATAAACACTAATCTAGATAATCTAAATCTAGATGAACACTAATCTAGATAAGATAGCTCTAAAATCTAGATACACACTAATCTAATAAGTGTTTGCATAAGCTTAAACCATTACATTCTTCACAACATATCTGTTCATTAAAGCTGCAAAATCCATAACTTTTGCATCTCTGTCCGCATGTCTTTTTAAAAACAAAATTTCATCTTACTTTTGTTTTTTGTAGTGTTTTTTTTTACGTTGAAGTCAAACGATTGAGCTCAAACAATAAATCATTATTATAAACTTACCAGTACAAATCCGGGTAATTTAGAAAGACCATTTTAAACACTGGTCTGTTATGTACTCGCTCAATAACCGATTTCTGTTTATTTTAAACCAAAATTAGCTTTTTATTTAGAGTGTGTTTGTTTATAAATGTTCCGAGCTAAGTTTGGATGGTGTCTGTTGATTCATCTTCTGAGCATCTGGGTGTTTCTGAGATGGCCCAGAAAGACGTTTTAGACAAAAATACCTGCCGAGTCCCCAAAAATCCATTAAAATGCTGTGAGGTGAATGTTGAGGGTACTGAACACTCTGGCCTTCCGCCCTGACACATATAAATATGGAGTCATATAGGCATCCCAGTACATCTTTCACCGCCGACACCCCTCAGTGCTGACAGGAGACAAGGGCTCCATTGAAAAGGTTGGTCTCCCCAAAACCAGATGTTCACAGTTAGCAGGCAAGTGCAGAAAGACGGTCTCACTCTCACCCTGGTTTCAATTTCTCAAATATACACAGACACATGAAACAAGCAGTCAGGACAAGAAAAAACAGGGAAAGTGGGATGGAACATACCTCGACTGTAAAGAGATATATGAGATTTTATATAACCAGGATACAAAATAGGGCCCTGGCTGTAACTATTTCAAAATAATGTTTACTGTTGCTTTCAACGAATGTTTATAAGAGATGCTTAATGTTTGAAAACCGTTGATCGCCAACCTCAGGAGGTCAAACAAAATTATATATGAGCCTTTTATATTTTACATTTAATTGATCAATTTATTTATTAGAGTTGCAGTTTTATGTTAGATAATTGACAATCTAGACAATCTAGAAATAGTTCTCACAGAGATATAAAGACCTGAAAATATAGTTTAAAAATTAAGGGTAAACCAATTCAACAATTCAAGGTAGATGCTCAGACATGACAAATCACAGAATGACTTGGGAAGAGATGGTAGGTAAAGTGACTGACAGACAGACAGACAGACAGAAGGAAGGAAGGACAAAAGCAGTGCTGTAGTTGTCCAGACAGCCATTGATGTGATCTTTTTAATAATTCTGCTTCATATCATATTGGCTGTTTCTGCTTGGCCGCTAACAAAACACAACAACAGGTGAATTTTGTTTGGTCAAAAAACAGTGATTTTATTGTTGCAGAGACCCTGGACATCAAAATATTTATAAGACAAGGTTATTTAAAGTTGAGTTTGGATTCCTCAATTTAAATAAAAAACAAACAAGGACAAATAAAAAACTTGAGGCCAATGAGGCTCCAGCACACATGCACACATACACAAACACGCTCAGTTCCAGCAGGAGGCAGATAAATCAGTGTCAAGGCTTTTTGGAGAGCAGCGAGGGCCGCCACATCTTCAACACTGAAGGTCAAGGATAGAAGGGCTCTAGAGAGCGAGACACAGCAGGTTCTTCAGCACATACCGCAGCAGAGCAGCAGTCTGGATCTCATTCGCCACATAATAGAATCAATGGGGTTCTCGGGTTGGATGGAGGATGCAGCCCCAGTATGGGGTTCTGGGCGGGGCGAAAAAGAGCCAAGAATGGAATGGACACCAAAATGATCTCCTCTACAGGATCAAAAGAGATACAAGAGACTTCGATGACCGGAGGCAATCTTTCGCATTTACATTTGAAAATTGGGGATTAGAGATTGTGGAGTTAAATGCAATGCATCAACATGTCATCATTTGTGATTAATTAAGTGAAAAATGGTACTGAAAGCCATGGACTGATAGAAATCAGTAAGAACTTCAGATGTCATACTTTAAGAAACAGTATTAGCTCAGCTGTCACAACAACAGACTCCTAATTCTCTACGACAACACAAAACTCAGTTGCTGAGAAGTTAAAAGAAATGTACCGGCCCTAATGTTTCCATTAAGTAACAAAAAATGTTATTTTCAATGTTCTAGGAACGTTTGTTTTAACATAATTGCTTGGTTATAACAGTATTATCCGAACTTTAAAAAAAATTGTGATGTTTTACTAACAATTTTAGAATAATGCTTTCGATAAGATATATAATGTTAAAAAAATCGACAACTGTTACTGCAAGAACGTTTTTGAGGACTTTTCACAGAACAACAGCCAACGTTGTAAGAATGTTCCCTGTTAGCTGGGTACTTGCTCAAGTTGAGAAAGCAATGAGACAAACCCAAACGGATATTTCATCCAAAAATGAGGGTGAGCAAATGATGATACAATTTTCATATGTGGGTGTAATATGTCCTTTTTCTCACTGCATACTTGTAGGTGATGTTGTTTATTATATTACAGTTAAAGTCTGGCCTTCTGTAATATGGACTGATCCCAGATCAGAAACTGTTTGTGAGTCTTTAAGGACACACCAGAGAAGCAGTACAGGTGGATTCTATCTCAGCAAGCTTACACACTTCACATTAATTCGAGGGAAAAATGTGATTCTCCTCAGGGCCTCTGTGTTTAGCTCCTCCAAATTCTCTCTTCAGTCCTGGTGACCTTTTCAACTTGACAAATCGTGTGTTTTATATCAATAATAAAGTATCTTGACATATCTGGCTAGCTAAGATATCTTATATGAGACGGTTTTCATTCCAGGTAGACATCGACAAAAACAAACATGGAAGAGAAGCAACAGTCTAAGCTTTTAGTCATTTTGTCATGGCATTAAAAACCTTCTACAGCTTTATAACCCACACCAAAGCATTTGCTACAAATGTATCCAATTTAAAACCAATTTATTTAGTGTTTTGAGTTAACAACAACAGCCAGAGCTGTTCTGTGTCTTTATTGTGGGTTCGCTGTGAGGGGTCGTGGTTCACACATTGGATGGAGGTGATTTTGAGTCATAAAACTAGTACTGAACCTCAGGGGGTGTAGTAATATCATTTATCAAAGGATTAAACTCTGCTTCATTAACTCCTGGCAGACCGAGCACTTTTAAACATCTTATTCTGGGTGTGATTTTACAGGAAAACGGAATAATTAATAAACAACGTCAAAAACATTTTGGAAGGTATCACATATAAACTCCCACATGTCGTTTTGAGCACACTAGAGACCGTTTAAAAACCAACAGTTGAGAAATGTTGCTTTTCAGAACACAGTTAGTAGCTTTGAAACTGCCAACACAGATGCCTTGTGTAATGCATTAAGTAAACGTTTCTTGCTTTAGAATCGCTTTTATCTCTGAAAGATAAAGGAGGAAGTATTTTATGAGTTCAGTATTTCAGGGGAGTGAATTCTGTCAACATCTGACTAAAGAGGGTTTTGCAATTTAGCTGCCTGGCAGACTTGTTTTGACTGAGCTACAGAGAGACTGTAGGCATCAGGCATACATAAAGGTCTATGTAACACACTACATAGAACATTAATGAGGTAAATGAGACACAAACCATAGACATTATTCAAGCATTCAGCGAGAACTTGCAGCGCCAACAAAATGTGATGAACTAAATCGTTTTCAGCCTACAGACTCTAAGATGAAAGAACTGGGAGAAACTGGCCAAACAGTTTCTCCCAGTTCAACAGTGCAACATAAACACATAGGGCAGTTGAAGATGCAAACACTAAGATACAGTTTTTGATAACTTCTAGAGAACATTAACCAATTTTCCGAAAATGTTCCCCACAGCTGCTGATAAAGGTGATTGCACTGAATCAGAAGTGGATTAGGAATGCACTCCTGTATTTATGGTTTAGGAAAACACCTTATCTACAGAGACACTTCCCATGATTCACTGCTGTAGAAAGATACCACAGACAGCCATGAAAAGATTATCTGCCATATTATGACAATTCTAATCATTACAGAGATTGATAGCTGAGGGTGTGCTTGGACTCTCAGGAGCTCAACAAAGCAACGACAACTTCCTGACACCAGAAGATGCAAAGCAAGCTGATAGTCATCTTCAAGCTTCATCAGAAAGATATCTACTGGCGAGGAAAGCCAGATAAAGCATCCACAGACCAGTGCACATGTCACACACTATTGAGGGTACTACAAATTCCTGAGGCTATCATATGGGATAAAGTCAGCCAGTGAGGTGCCAACAGAAGAACTGTGAGACCTTCAAAGCTATTAATGGGGTGTGTGGTACCCAGCTAACAATTTTAGGTTGTAAGAATGTTTCCCTAACTATTCCATAAGGTTACAAAAAACATTAAACGTGTTATTTTGAAAGAGCGTTCCAAACCTTTTAGTTTTTTACACGTTATTGTTATTGCTTGGTTATGAGAACATTATTTAAACGTTACAATTTGTAACTTTCTAAAACGTTGCACCAAGGACTTGCATTAGAACTAGCATTCTACTAACATGACTGCAAGGGGATTTCTAGAACATTGCCAGAACATTTGCAAAACGTTAGCCAACATTCTGAGAACATTCCCTGTCAGCTGGGTGATCACAATCTCATAATGACGCTAACGTATGTTACAAAGTGGATGCAGTGAAAAACATGGGCCATGTAAACCTTGGTGCAGCTAGATGAAGTTTGTACTATTGTCAAGATTCCAGGAACTACACAGACAGCTTGGGAAGAACCTGACACAATGTTATTGAGTTTTACCTGTGGAACAGACGTCACCTGAGATCTGCTCCACCAATCAGACCTGCAGGCAGTTTGCTGCAGTATCTTTGCCTGCTCTTCAATGCCACACAACAAGAAATGGAGAGTGATTCATCCGCCAGCGAAACAGAATTACTGAGGATTACTTGAGGAACTGCAGATATTCATCCATGTAAAGAATTTAAAAACCAGGTGGTTCCAGAAGGTTCTAAGACCTTCATGAGAACAAGAGTCTGCTGAAAAACAAAGTGGCTTAACAAGCAGCTGGAAGCTGATCTAACCTCCAGGTTCTCTTTGTTAGTGGAAAATTGGAGAGCATTCATTTTAATACTCCTAGGGCATGACAATAATCGTTTTAACTTTTTGTAGGACAAACATTTGAGACAAAGTAAATATTTAATGGAGTTTTTGCTGTAAGTTTCCAGAACAATGAGTGTATGAACAACATTTTCCTCTGGACTTAATACTCACCAGATCAATACTGCATGGTCAGTGACATCCCCCATTATCACACACAGCCAGCAGTTGGAGATGAGCCGAAACATGCAGGTATACGGATACTGCAAAATGATACGGTCAAATGCAGAAAAATGTTTCTGAGGAACATCTTGCTTCACCCTCTGCAGGTTCTCTCTCTCTCTCTTGGCTGTTCAACCCTAGCTCAGCCAATCACTGACCTTCTACCAATCTACCACAAGAGGGCAGAACGACACCTAATGTGCGTATTTGCCAAAACACTGAAAACTTATTACATACATGCATAAAAAGCCCTCACACACATCTGCTTAACAACACACATTTGCTGGGGTCCCTAAAGACAAGTGAAACATGTTACTCTTTTACACAAAATACACAGACACAAACGCAGTTCATATCAAAGTTTATTGCTGACATGCATGTAGAGATTTGATGAAGTACAAAAATATCTTTTATACAAATTTGATTTTCATCTCTGTACAATTACCCAGTTTATTCTTTGACACCTTTCTAACCAAGCAGCTTACATCTTCAAATGCTCAGGTATTTGACTAGAATCAGATCTCGCAAATGTTCCAGTTTTAGCAAAAGATGTGACAAGTAACGTGTTTCTCTGAGGAGAAATCTCCCAATTGATCAAATATCTGCACAACGTGGCCTAGAAAGAAAAGAAAATCAAAGACAAACTTAACGTTTGGTTTTTTTCTCTTGCGGTGTCTGTTTTTTTACTACATCATTCGCGAAACACCCACCATTGTTCCAATTTCTGCTGCATCTTGGCACGTCTTGCTAATTAGAATCATGCACTAATTGCCTTTAAATGCATACCGAGCTTAACAACGTACAAGTCTCATGCTGCAGACAGAATTTGGACATCATAAAATGGCCTATGCAGGGGGCAACTGTTCTCAGTAAGGGGCCTATGAAACAGACATCTTAAACTAATAGAAACGAATTTCTCTTGCCTAGGTTTTTAGGTACAGACTACATAACCACATCAAGAGCAGTCATATTGCAACCGTACAGATTTGCTATGAGATAATGGCTTTTGTGAAAAATCTATGTGGCCCGAGGATATAACCATGAGGCATTCACCTTTTGAAATTGAGAGAAAGACCCTCCCTCAACAATTCACACATATTATCCACTACAATACTGCTTACAACCAAATACATTCACATTGAGGTGGGAAAAGACTAATGCTTTCAATGGCAGCAGGCAACATCACTTTGACTACTAATGTCTTGTATGGAAATATTGATGTGATTCTTCAAAATAATAATAATACCCTGTACAGGGTTTTGCACTTCTGACAGCATTAGCCATAAAGGTGTTTTTCACATGTGTCAGAGCTTGTTTTAATCTTTACCTCACAAGATAAACTCTACATCGATTCTACACGTCATGCTAATGTGAACGATAATTTAGTCGACTTAAAAATATAGCTATGCAGTCAGTCACCTTTTTAGTGTAGCTTAATATACCGACAGGATTGTTGCAACAAGTACTCGAGAATTTTACACGAAAATAGGGCCAAGAGAAACAACCTTCACTGAAAATAGAAAAAAAATACAAATCAAGAAAGATCACAGCAATGCTCGAGTGATACAGGATCTCTACATTTACCATGACATTTGAGCTGGAAAAGACAGGTTGATGAATTATAAACAGCTAATAAATTAAAAAGGGAAGAAATGACACAGAAAGAAAAGTTACTTCTTTGATGAAGGAAATAAAGGCCCGGCCAAGCTGATAGTCATGTACTTGAAGACCTACAGTACTAAACGGCCTTTCTAACTAATTATATGAGTAAAGCCAGACATACAGGCATCTCAAACTAAAGCCACAGGTTGATGCAAGCCAACCACCTAGTATACTAAAGATTATATTCAAGAATCAAAAGTACATATTTACTGTTTACTGCTGAATTGAGAAACTGTCAACAATCTAAGGCAAGATATCCCAAAGTTATGCTTTATACACATGGACATCTTAAAATGGGATTGGAAAACAGTCGGACAGAATTGAGAATCCGTCACCTACGCAATATTCTCACATCAAGAAAAAAATGCACGAAACAGATTCAAAGCGAGTTTGATGGCATTTCTTTCTCGACAATAATGAAGAATTTATCCATGGAAATAGAGGGAAAGGTAAGAAGAAAAATTTACCAGTCCTCTACGTAATGGGTTTCTTTGTATCATTGTGGCCGAAAATGTTTCCAAGCGGCCAAATCTCTATCCCTGAGCTGCAGCTGTAATCTGTGCGGGGACTGAATGCACCGAAGACGCAGGCCGCTGCAGAAGACGCAGGCCGCTGCAGAAGACGCAGGCCGCTGCAGAAGACGCAGGCCGCTGCAGAAGATGCGTCCTGATGGCCTGGCACATTATCGGAGGACGAATACGCTCGACAAGAAAACACAAAGGAAAATTAGGGCTTAAGGGCTGTGCTTACAGGGCTTATCTTAGCTTAGACTTCCGCATGACTGCCGGCTCAGCTGCCCTGCTTCCTGAGTCTCATCCCGGTGCCAGATGTTCAATCCCATGATGACTAGCCCCTAACTGTCCGTCCTTGCGGCACATCACTTGCTTAAATATTCACTTCCGTTTGCGATTGGCTGAATGCAAAGGAAACGACGGTATTGAGTTTTTGCTGCTTTTGGTCAAATGGATGCAGAAGGGAGAACAACATCAGAAAATCACACAATTTAAACTACATTTCTGGTTGCGATCGGCTGAAAATATTAAGGAGCACGGAGCTCGTCTGTTTTCATTAGAAGGGAAAATAACGTACCGTATCGGCCGGCTGGGACACAAAGCTACGCTTTTGGTTGCATTGATCCAGACACAGAATAATTCGCGTGACGCTAGCTGCCAACAGAAACCCGTTCAAATAGAGGACTGGAAACGTGCTTCGCTCGATTTCAGTAATGAGGTTATAGCTTGCTAAATCGATTTAAATCGAAAAAAAACTTACATAAAATGCTACCGTTTTAGTAGGAGAGGAGAAATAAAAAGCTTATTTAGAGGAACAAACCAATTACTGGTTTTGACACACAAAAACAGTTTCACAACCACAATGCTAATGCTCTGAAGCCTGTGCTTGTGTCCATACCCCCCAACATAATGAGTCCTGCTTCAAAAAGAAAACGGAGGAAAAAGATAGAAAATGGGAAGAGGTAGATTTGCAGTCATTGATACAGATGGGAGTGATATAGACAAACTGGTTGAAGAGAACAGGAAGGGGTAGACAAAAGGGTCGGTCATGTGATCCGAGGCATTCATGTAGGAAGTTATGGGGGACTTCAGTGGAGGAGAAAAGGGTTGTGGGTGTGGTTTGCTACATGATTCTGTTAAGGTATTGCTGAAAATGTGTGAGTGTTTGTGTGTGTGTGTGTGTGTCAGATTCGGGCAAGCATTGGCATGGTGGAGGTGATGTTGGTGGTCAGAGTCTCTTTAGTTCAGTGTGCCACGTCCTGGGCCAAAGACTGGAGCGTCAGAGAGCGCCGAGCTGTTCCTTGGCTAGCGTGCTCAAAAACACACACTCATACGCACTCTCGCGCACAAACAAACATACAAACAACCGTGTGCCCGGTTCCGTGGCTCACTCCGCTGCCAGTGAGCCCGCCCAAAGGCGGAGCAAAGGGTTACTTGCGGAGGAAACGTTGGGCCAGTATCGCGGCATCCAGAGGGCTGATTGGTTGAGCGTCGTGGCCGAGACGCCTCACTGGAGGCACGTTACCAAAATGCCTCTTGCTGAGGAAGTTCTTGGTCTCGTGAATAGTGTTCTTCTCCTCCGCCAACAACAGCTGCTGCCTCATGTAGTTCTCGAATTCATACTGAGATGACTCCTCTGTGACTTTAGCCTGGGGAGACGACGACACGCGATTACCATGGAAGCAGGTAATAATAATGCGGTTACAATTGTTATTTTCTCCTATCCCCACTTAATAATGCAGAGACAACTGTAAGCAATCCACTGCCACGTTCATTTTCCCAACAGTGGTGCTTCCATAACATTACTTTGAGCTCCTAATTCTTAAAACATTGGCTCAACCAATAGCATGAGTTTGGGGGCGGGCCTATCTTTTCATCCAGCCATCATTTTAAAATAATTCTTTTGCTAATCCGTTTGGCGCTACCTAAAGCTACCAAAAATCTGTACTGACCTCCTGTAGATGTTCAGGGTGGTTGAGCTGATCGTCTATGTCAGGCACCACCTGCAGAGGGCCGCTTAGGGAGGACACAGATTGCCTGTGGAGATAAACAAATCCAGTCAACCACAAATGGGAATTTTTAAACCTACGGCGACGTAAATGCATGACTGAGCTGTACTGTCAGAACTGGACGGCCAAAAATGTAGCAAGACAACTCTGCGGCGCTGAGATGACATCACCACATCACATGAATTCCTTTAAAGGTCTCGCACTGCAGTGACAAGTCGTCACAGGAACACTACTTTAAATGTATAAGGCTGATCTCAGGTCAGCGGTGACGCACCAGGAGGCGATGATGGCGCTCAGGGACTCCAGCACCTCTGTGGCAGTGAGCCGCTGCTGTGGGTCGAGCACCAGAAGCTTCCTGATCAAGCACACTGTACTTTCAGACACTCGCCCATCCCTGTAAAACACACATAAGAAAGGTTTCAACATGGGCAGATGGATGCCATTTTCCTTCCTCTGGTGATATTTCTCATTGAGACGGAAAATGAGGGCAGAGTATATCTGCCTCCATACACTCATTTTTTGAGTGGTTCATTGGGCAAAAAAAAGAGAAAACACTAAAACAGCATTATAGTGTGAATTGTAGCATTTATTTGTTTATTTATTTCAATAGATATGAGATACTATCGTTACCATAAATTAATATTGGCCACGGTAATCTGTGCAGGGAAAATCGAATTACCATAGTAGCCCTATATTCTACAAAACATTTTATTGGACCAAAATTTGGATATGCCAAAGAATGCGAGGAGCAATCATCAGTATTTCGTTTTTTCCTCGAAATGTTCAAAAATACGTTTTGGGAGCGCGCCAACGTGAGGTCGGCCCCAGAGCTTATAGACATGAACGAAAGCCACAAAATTACAACTTGATTTTATGGGGTTTAAAATGGTGGCATTAAAATCCATAAAACGTTTCACAAAAT
>JAZGTJ010008239.1:0-21345 GCA_036877575.1 Botia almorhae
TGAGGGGGGCCTACTGGCCAGGACCCTCAATGGCTTTCATTGGCTTATCCTCTTTATTTAACAGAGAGAATGAGAAAGCAGGGCCTAGATTAGAGGCGCAGATGATTACATGGCAGTGTGAGAGGTCAAGTGGCGTGACCCTGTTATGGTTGTCTTGTTCAAGTATTGTTAGGGAGAAATTCTTGCTAGATGATTAGAAACACTATTAGAAACAAGGACCAGAACATCTCGCAACAGCCACGCGGCCATTTTAAGACCTCATGAACTCAAAATTGTGGTTATGATATTATTATTATATTATCTGTTTTGTTCATCTTAAATCCTTGTAAGAGGCTGAATTAATCCATGTCTGTTGAGATAGTTTGTATGCTAGGATGTTCCTAACTGTTGACGCTAACGGTTTCTGTTGCTGTGACACAGTAGATCGATTGAGAAGCTCAGCAGTGCAGGAAACACATTCTGGCATGACTCTGGTTCTTTAGTCAGCATGAATCTCCATGAGACTGTGTGCTTGAGTTCCCACACTCTTCCTGATTAGCTTCCATTCAGCAGCAGGCTTCAATAGACCCTGTTTAGGTGGAGGAAGAAGACTCCAGAAGTCACGTTTTGATTAAACACTGGAACCAAATATCCTGGAAGAGCAGAGAAGTGGATATTCTTCAACGTTTCCCTCCTGTTTTGTCTGTTCTTTACCTTCTTTGTTCTGATTCTTAAAGGGCCGCACAAAAACGTTCAATTTTGAGACAAAAGCGGGCCAATTAAAGCTCCATTGTTGGGCTCCTGCGGCCCGGGATGCTTATGTTAATCCTGCTAGCGCTCCTCTGGTTTTAGTTTCTGTCTTTATCTCAGTCTGATAGGAAAGTTCAGGGACTGTCTTATTTAGAGATGCACCAAAATTCTGCTTACTGGTTTTCAAACATAAACAGGAACTGGAAGGAAAAAACATATTTCTTTCAAAAATAAGAATGCGGTCATTATTCACTCGCCCTTGTGTCAGTAAAGGTTTTCAGAATCGAGGTTGTATGGAGACATGCCTACACCATATTTTGGGAGTTGTTGTAGCCTCTGTTATTGTATTGTCAGGAATATTGAAGGAAACTATAATCGTGTTTGTTTTGCATGATTGAATCTCGCTCACGTTAGGAGTGAATATAAGCGTTATTTATGTTCGACATGCCCACGCGGGTATTCCTGCGAGGACCTGCTCTGTTGTGCTTCATTTCCTGGGTTTTATACATGGCAACCAGTGTTCAAGGAAATGAGAAATTTCAATGAATGCATCTGTCTCTATAGACTTTCAATTCTGTAAATGGCTTTAGAATCAATGGGGGGAGGTGAATGTGTAATTGATTTCATTAATCACTGATGTTGTGTTGAGATTGGCATCTGTATGTATCTGTAACAAAACAGAATAGCTGTTGCTAATCTCTGTATCTGATGCATATGTAAATGAAGGACACACTAGCACTGCTAGCAACATCAAGATCTCCCAGCTAGCTATTTTAGGTTGTAAAAATGTTTCCCTTAAGTAACAATAACCTTATTTAAAACGTTTCCTATTGGCTGGGTAGGGAACTGGGTAGGTGGCTAGCAGAAATTACTCACTTCAATTTTAAGCATCCTTTAGAGCACATTATTGGTGACATCACATCGTTATGATGTCTGAGTTACGAAGGAGGGTTCAAATTTAGCAGGCTGCTTAACAAAAAATCAACCCCCATTTTGCTGTGTAGACATAACCACACACACGCGTACAAAATCTAATTTGATGATGCACAGACTCCTCAACCTTCTAGCAGAGTATGCTGACCATCAGCAAGCCCCACGCATGGAAATTAAAGGCTGTTCATCTCTTACCTCACGTCTTTGTTGGTCGATTTCAATTATAGGAACAATTGGCCTTCATTGCGATGGTAACGATGTCGTTTTTCAGTATCAGCTTTGACGCGCATTTCAGGACGCGCATGTCCTGCAGCTGCAGCGTGTTATGGTTCTGCTTGAATTATTATTCCGTAATGCAAAGCTAGAGGAATTCTGAAGCTGGAGGAGTCTGTTTCTGTCTCAGGAAATGTATGAAGTAAAAATATGGATCAGATCATAAAAAGATAAAAAAATAGAAATCAGATTTTCCTTTTTCGCATTGAAATGTTATTATTTTAATGTCAATTATTTATTGTAAGAGATGTATTGATATGGATAAATGCAGTACACTAGTGCTAACGTGTGATTTGGTTAGAATACTGTACATCAGACGATTGGTTGTACGTTTCTGTTGCCTGTTCTAGACACTAAACAACCCTTTTCCTTTCACTCTGTTGAACAATGTAAACTTATCTCTCCCTCATCCCAGATTTCCCAGAAACGCTCCGGGTTCGAGGTACACACACGGTTCCAGACAAACAGGAAGTTTCTCGTTTCCACACCCAGTCTCTGTCTTTTCACGTCTGACGCTGTCAGAGCGGTTCTGTGGAAATCACGGATCAGGCACAGCGTGTGTGATGGATCGTTTTCTTTCTGCATGTTATGTTTGAAGCCCTCGGGGCAGCAGAAAAGACACCATGTCATTGTTCTGTAATCGAAAATAACAGACCTGTCCAAATTGTAATTTTCCAAATTTTTGGTTTGAAAGTACGACGTGTTCCCTGGAAAACAGGACACGGCAGAAATCCGCCCAGGCTGAGTTTATCTCTCTGCACTTTTTTTGATTTTCCTAAATATTTGTGTTTTCAAAGATTGGTTACCTCTTGTTTGAGCCTCATAACACGGACAGAACCACATCCTCTGTGATTTTATGACGAAATGATGGGTATCTCATTTCCATATCCAGATCCTCATATCCAGAGGCTCTTCTGAGGGAAATTTGTTTAGCTTCTTTTGGTGAGGAACTAATTTAATGTGGACATCTGCAGGGAGCAACTGGAGCCATGTTGAGTATTTTTGGCTTTGCCCTTTTTTTATTAAAGGGAAATGAGAGAAGAGAAGGAAACTTATGGGAGGTGGTGTGAGGTCACAGATTTTTAATGGTCCGTTGACGTATTTCCTGTTGGAACAGGAAGTTTGGGTGGGACATCTCATTGGCCTTTTTTTAACCATTAAAAGGTTTAGTTACAGCACATTTTCTACCTGCTGCTTAACCACTGGGCCGCAGGTTGTTTTTTTATTAGCATGTTCCACATGTTCCTTCTTCTGCTGTGTGACACCCTAAATACACATGTCTGGTTGAACGGTATCGTGCTGTTGTCCACAGTTTCAATACTGCAAAGTGAAGATAATGTTGTCTGAACTCGTCTGGCACAGATCCAAACTGTCTCTATCTCATGCAGTCAGTCCAAAACTGTCCAAAACCACCAGTGAATTAGTCCTGTCAGAATCTGCTCCAAAAACAATCCGTTCTGTGTTATCTGTGCTGTAACATTTTTCCCCGGGTTCTGAGGCTCTGTCATCGCATTCTGTGTTCTCGTGATAAAACATGCACTCACGCAGATAATTAAAGGTGTTTGGTCATACACGCGTACTGTATCACGTCCAGCTTTGTAATTTGATACAGTTCAGTAATTGATACTATGGGTGTCTCTTTAACTTGAGACAGCTTACATGATGTGGAAGGTCTCTGTGACTGATCTGGAGCGCTCTACACGGACAGCGATACCAAAAGCATTTCTAGTTTTAAAGCACGTAGGGGACTCAGCTCATTGTTTTTAAGGGTTTGGTGTTAGCATGTCGTTAGCACATAAATGTTATTTGTACATTTGGGTATTGAATAAATTCTATTTGTTATTAACATCTCTCTGCATACATTTTTTTCCAGCTTGGCAGAGTGCATTGTGGGATGTCTTGTCAGCAAAATAATACATTTGGCCAAAGGTGTCTTTATGGCAGAGTAATAATGCTAATTATTATTAAAAAATGTAATGCCTAGTTTTTAAATGCTGCTGTGGGGCAGTTGCAGTATTATGGGATGCTGGAGTACTATACCGAAGATAATCTTTGAAACAAATGTTGTTTTTATAGCATTGGTGTATGCCATTATGATATCAGCTGGTTTTCTCTCTCTCTCTCTCTCTCTCTCTCTCTCTTCAGCCCTTAGATTGAGTGTTTGTATTGATATGTTGAGCACTAGATTTTAAATGGTGACATTTCGATTCTCAGAATCCATGGCTAATGAATTGTGATTTCTCAACTGTATAATGTTATAATGTTATAATGTTATGATTGGTTGTGACTGCGGGCCTGTTGTGATTGTGGAATCTGCAATTCTTAATATTCCTAATGAGAGCTTTTACTCCGATAGGCAGAAGTGGCCCACAGGGACAAGAGCCCGTTTTACAATTTTTTAGCCCTAGTCAATCTTAATTATGTTTCCGCTTCCTGTTCTGAGTGGATCTCCCAGGGGTGCAGTACTCGATTTGATGCGGTCATTTCTACATGTCATTTCTCATTGTACCCTTAGACACGATGCTGTGGCGCTTTGAATCAAAATCATGGGTCCACTAGAACTAAGTGACAAACTGAATACACTTTTAACATACTTTTCATTTTTTTATGCATCAATAGATTTTATTGTTAGATTCATCTTTAATGTACGCTGGTTTAGTTAGTGAAAAAAATATGTTTATTGTGTTTTGTCTTTTGCATTAAACATTTAAAAAATGATAAGCTATGATGAATGTTTTGTTGAAATGGTTTCACTATTTAAAAATGAATAAAAAAATTCAAGAAAAATAAAGTTTTATGCAGTTTCGAAACAAACACAAATGTCGAGATATATACTGAAAATTGCCTGAAAAGCTAAGAAACATCTTCAAAGCTTTTTGTGCATTTTATTGTTCAGTGTAATTTCAGGGGTTCTTAAAAAAGCAGGCTAGTCTATAAATAACATAAACGTCACATGCTAGTCTATAAATAACGTTATATACGTCACGCTAGTCTATAAATAACGTTATATATATGCATCACACACCTGTTAATGTGTCAGACTTTAGACAACTACACAAACTTCTGACAAACTTAAAGATATTTGTTTGAGTAAAACAGACTTGAAGCTGCAGTTTTCTTAGTTTTGGTTTGTGATCTAAATCAAGCATGAGTTCTGTCATCCAAGGTCACATGTTCGTTCTTCCAATTTGACTAGAAATGTCATCGTAACGTTTGTTTATATGCCAAAGTACATTGTGACTTATTTTCGGTGCTTGACAAATGACAGTTACAGCACCCGTGTCTCTAGCACCAGTCCTTCTGTTTCTCTCCTGGTGATCATCACTGTGCTGTTCTGGCACTCATCCACCCGCCCCCCGCTCCATTTTCTCCTCTAACCCCCCCCAACCCCTCCGCCTCCTCTTCTCATGGCTGGAGGAGCACTGCAGCATCCAGTGTGTGTGTGAGACAGCAGAGACCCGCCGCTCGGTGCTCACATCAGGGGTGCGTTTAACCTGAGTCAAGCTGTTGTCTCGGGGACGCCCCATTGAGAGACGCTGAGGAGCTGAATGAAGAGGGACCGTGCTTCCAGTTTGACTTTGGATTCAGAGGCTGGGGTCGCTCCATCGTTCTGACCGGAATCGAATCGAGTTTGGTGGGATAGCAGGACCAGGATGGCCCGTCTGAACTGGTGCTTCGCGGCGATCCTCAACTGGGGGAAGTTTCTCTTCTTCTGCCTCTTTCCGCTCAGATTGTCCAGGAATGAGAAGGTAAGCGTGCATCCTGCCTTGGCGTCCACGTATCCACGTGAAGATCCGAGTGCAGGGTAACCTTATGGGGTAGATTCTGTACCAGCAAACCACTCAGTCATGATTTTTTGACTCGTTCTGCAGTCATCGCCTTGTCTTCATGTTTTCTCTTGACCTAATGAAATAAAGCTGATATTCTCATGCACTGTGTCAGTCAGGCAGAGGACACGTTCGATTTTACAGCCCAACACTTTGCTTGAGTGGGTTGCCCTTTAATATCTAGAGGTTGTGGTGAGTATAAAATACTGCAGGTTGTAAAATTTCATCTCATCTCGAGCTGACGGTTGTGCTTTTACTGTAACTCAATTGATTATCATAACAATGAAGCGCTGCTGTACGTGAACGGACTGTTTCTGCATTGGCTTCTGTATGATTTTTAGTTCCACAGCTGAATAAAAGACATTTTTGGTCCTTTCTGCTGCGAATGCACCGCGTACGGCGGGTTGCGTTATGAATTGCGGTCTGACGCATTTCGCAACGCATCAGTGCACAGGAGCGAGATTGTTTGGTGGCCGAGTTTGTGTTCACATGCACGGGGCAGAGTGTGTTTCAGGTCTTCTGCAATTTAGCTGGTGGAGCATTGCGCTTGCAACATCAAGGTCACGGGTTCGACCAAGGTAATACACAAGAAAATGTGCATTTGGAATGTATTGTATTTTGCATTGAGTGAAAGTGCCAATGCAAAAATATGAAGTCTTATCTCGTGCTCCAGATTGGTTCACCATGCTGGCCTGCATTTTGGGCTCCAGACTCCGATCAGAATAGCATGTTCTGGATCCTAACCAACATGCATCAAATGAGTGCTAAGCATGAAAAAAGAGCACTTGATATCTGCAGTGTACAGACCATTGTACCATGCCTGGCTCACAGCCACTAAACAGCCAAATGCTTATCGTGGTTTCTGGCAGAGGGGCTTTTGGCGTAATGATCAGTTTTGATGGATTAGCAGGTAGGCAGGAAGGTAGTGCCTCTTGTTTCCTTCGTGCTTCATGTGTAGTATGCATTTTTCTTTTGATATCATGAGAACAGGCTGTTGAACGACAGGGCCAAATCGTCTTTGTTCTTATATCTGCTGGACTACAAAGCAGCTGTCTACAGAGACAAAAGAAACGTGTGTAGAGAATGTGTAGAGAATGAGACAGAATGTGTGGAGAATGAGACAGAATGAGACTTTTGAATACTTGGTCCCGTATGTGCTTTATTCTGGCCTAAAACTCTTGACTTGTGCTGTGCTGTCTGAGTGACATTAAAAAATGACCAATCACAGTTTTTGTTTTGTTCTATTTGTGTTTAGTTTACATCTGTAAGTTTACATATAAAATAGCCGATATAAAATTTCAATGATTGGACTGGGCGTTGATATGTGTGGCATGTTTGTGTTATAGCACATTGACAGATTTGACAGACAGATTGTCTGTCTGTTCAAAAGTAATAAGACCATCAGATGGCATCACTGTACAATGGTACTGTCACCATTGGCTGTTTTGTAGTTAAATGCATAAAAAGCAGCAAAACCTGCAGTAATTAAAAAGCAAGTCAGTGTGTTGTGCCCAGCTGCCAGTATATGCAGAGAGACTGCAGGCATAATGTGATTTTACTGCACGCATATTTCTTTCATCCTGAAATCAATTTCAGGATATTGGCATTTTGATAGTCGTCCTCATTGTTTTTCTCTGGCATGTATCATTAAGGAAGATGAAGCACTTTTCTCTCATTTACCTAATGTCCTTACGACTCTTAAATTAAAAGCCACTCACAAACTTGAGAGAGAGAGAGAGAGAGAGAGACCTTTCAGTCCTTTAGGGATATTATCTCTGGTAGCACCCTTGTCATGTTAAACGTACGTTGGCCACACACACACACACACACACACGCACCGCGTGAGTTTTTGGAGCGACAACTGCATTGATACAGAAGTGAATCCGGTTTGTTTTCATTCTGTGTGTGATCGGAAAATGGAGCAGTATTTATTAATAACAGCAGTCTATTATGTATCATATATCAGGTAATTAGGTGGATATGAAGTCGCCACAGTTGTTAGGAATGAGATCTGGTGTCTCTGTGTAAACACAGTTATATAACGCAATCATCTCAAGTCCCTTTAACTGGTCACAGAACTTTCTCTATATCCAGAGTTTTAGGAGTGACAAGCGTACGGTTTGTAGAGTTTGTTCGTTTGGTTTGGCACTCACAGCTGTGGTATGTAATAAGTTAGAATGACGTCTAACCACAGGAGAACTGGGACCCTCAGACCTCTGTGTGTTCTTGCTCGAAGGCGTCGTGAAGCGGAGCGTTTACGCTTGTTATTCAGCCGGGAGACGTATGTGTGTGTGCGTGCGTATCGGACGATCTTTTCATAAAGAAACATTCAGGAAAACGTGCTGTTACACGTGAGGGTGAAGTCGGAAGGGGAACGTCTTTATTATTTTTCATGGAGGTGTGTGTATGTGTGTGTGTTGTGACAGAGTTACAGGGTAATGCAAAACCAGAATCCACAAGAGCATATTCAACAAGTGATGTCACATTATTGCAAAACGCACAAAAGAACAAGCCCTCTCTTGATGATTTCATGTAACATACTAATATTTCATATTTCACTTCTGTTTTATTTATTGATTTATTTACAGCTGATATGGTGCTGAGATTTTGGTCACACTGCTAGATGAGTAATTTCATATCACAGTAACTGTGTAACTAAAAATTTGTTCTATATTAAACCATGTAACCATGTAATAATGATTATTTTGGGATAATCTACTGATTTAAATACGTATAAGAAAAAACATATTATTCTTATGTGATTATTTTCTCATTTTATTTCAGCCTTGCTTGGCACAGACTAAACCACATTACATTATATCATCCTTAAGTTAAAAACAAAATATTCTCAACAGTAAAGCTAACCGTGTAAAACAGATAGCAGTGACTGTAAATTCTGCTAAATTCTGCACACACCTGTGACTAAACATCCGATGAGGCAGGTTGTGATGTTGCCTGGCAACACTAAACAACTAAACTAGCTGTTCTGAGACAGGTAACGCTCTGTATGTTTTCATGACTCCATGTTTCTGTCTTACCCCTCTGATAGCTGCACAAATATAATCATACATCTCTATTGGCTGGCACATTTGTGTCGCAGAACGTATACTATAATACCGGCCAGCCCGACTCATTTCCTCTCCTCCCCATACTTGCTTCCTTCCTTCCTCTGGTGCTTTTATCGTGTCCTGGAGCTGAAGAGTACCAGACTCCAGCGGTGGAGCTCAGAGAGACTTTATTTCCATAATGGAGGCAATGTGTGTAATTTGAAGGATTCGGCTGAAGGTCGTAGCCATGTTGATGCGCAGCTGCTGCGACGGGTTTCGTTCTGCTGTGTGTGTTTTGTCAGGACACCTCCTCCAGCGTGCCGCCTCACAACCCCGTGTTTTAGATCATGTCTGTGCTCTGCATCAGAGCTCCGTCTGTCAGCGGAGGTTCTGTTTGTCCTTTTGTGCTTTCGTGATTGACGCCTTAATCTTAGATGGACTCCCTTGAGCTGTTCGCTTTATTTCACAGCACATTCTCCTGATACAAAGATTAACGTTTGTTTTTAGATTAATCTGTGTTTTGAAAGGAAATAAATCAATTCAGTGCCATTCTGATAAGTGCAATAATCTGCTTGGCCACTAGAGGTTGCTCTGGCTGCTTTTGGGCTCTTCAGAAAAATGGGCCACTGTACAAAAAGAGCTTTTTTCATTTGCACTGAATACATACGTTAATGTAATTACTGCTGTGGGCTCATATATACCAGCAAACTGTTTTCAGCTGTTTTCTGACTGTGTGGAGAGACTGTGTCACAGTTTGAATGTAAAGGACTGTGTTGCCAGATCTGTGGGAATATGTGTCCTCTTATTGCCCTCAAGTGATTTAGCTAGAAAGACTGTGTCCCTTTAGGGGACCCTTTAAGGAAAGTCTTCTCACTCTATGACCATCTTTGCGCTGCCTCCCGACAACTATTTCAGTCATATGTCTTATGTACTTGAATAGGCAAGACAGATATCTCTACAATTGCAGGCTTAAGACACACAAGCAATAACATATTTCCAACCAGCGGTTAAATCTGACATCAGCTGTACCATAAATTTCCATTCTTAACCTCAAACTGTGCAATAAAAAGTTTTTCAGATCGCCTTGCGCAAAGGCTGTCAAGTGCCTCGCGACATTCTGTACAAAGCCCCTCCCTTAAGGAATAATTACTATTTTGTGTTTGACAATTGGCTGTATTTACTAGAGGGCGGGGCTTCGTTTATTTAAGCGGACATACTGAGAGTTGCACTTTCCCCTGTTCATAGTAATAAAACTGCAGCATCGTGTTAATTCTGTCTTTGGTAGAGCATGGTGCAAGCAATGCCAAGGTCATGGGTTCGATTTCCACGTAATGCGCATACAGGCTTTACATTTATCTGTAAGTCACTAAGTCAGCCAAACTGCATTACATATTTAAACTGAAGACATTAATTATAGTTTTGAAACATTTTAGGTTATCCAGCAAACGGCTCAAGCAGGGACATTTTTTAGTTAACTGTCCTTGTGAAACTGGGACTGTCCCTGGCAATCTGGGACATCTGGTCACGCTACATAAAGCCAGTTCATCTGGAGAAATCTGTGAGGTGCCTGTGGCCCTGTTTTGGGCTGTTCTGGTACATTGAGGCGCTCCAGTCATGTCCTCATGCTTTTACTGTAACATTTTCCATCACTGTTAGCAGTATAATTTTTAAGCAGAGGACGACCAATAACTTTTTAGTCTTTCTCTTGCCCCAGCCAGTGTGTAGATGTCCTCTGCTGTGAGGGTGGAGGTTCTGGAGGGCTGTGTGTTCATTCTATAAGGGTGTGCTGGTTATAGAGCAGAATTTACCCAAAGCACCACGAGGACCTTGGCATCCCAGATCACTTTAGATGATGCTTGGAAAAAAAATCATTTAAAGCTGCAATCTGGAACTTTTTGGGGTTAAAAATGAACACAAATCGGTTATTGAGCAAGTACATGTTTGGTCACCTTACCTTACCCCAATTTCCAGTGGTAAGTTTTTAATAATGATTTATAATTTGAGCTCTCAGGTCAGTTTTCTCAGGAAATGCCAGTTTGCCAGTCCTGGCAGTCTTGTATGTAAAGTAACCTGCAATTTTATGTTTCAAACAGAGGTGAAGCAAAAGCTACAGATTGCAGCATTGACTCGATTGTTTTAGCTACACTGGATCATCGTCATCATCATAATTTCTGTGTGTCCAGTATAACATACAGCAATATAGCTACAATAATATCTCTCAGTATTTTTCAGCCTTTGCTGATATCCAGTATTAATAATCAATATTATACATATTGATATCCAATATTAATATTCATAATAAGGATATCTCTGTGTTTATGTGTGTATCTGTGTCATTATGCAGTGCCTACAGCTAATTTTGTTTGCATACCTGCGTTACATTATCTGTTACTGTTGACATGTTAGAAACTGTATCTTCATTGAATAATTTGACTTAATTTCATAAACATTTGTGTCCTTAATATTTTTAAAACACAATAAACGTTTTGTACAAGCAATATAGACGTGCCTATAAATGTCTTTTAGCTGTAACTCTGCTTTTGATATATTTTTGCTGCTGACGTCAGAATCAGAGACACTATATATAAAACGCGTCTGACGTCACACTCTGGTTAGTCTTCAGATGAGGAAGGGCTGTGAAACTAATCACGCAGTGATTAATCCTCAAATGATACGCGCGCCAACATCATCGTGGTTTTCAACGTCGTGCCGTTTCACCAGCAGTAACGCTGTGAATATATTCTGAATATTTAATGTATCGCACGGTTCCAGCAGACGCACGGAGAAATGATTCGCTTTCATACAGTGTGCTGTCATTAGCTTACATAACAGAGTCCTTGAGCAGTTTTTCCTTAAAGAAAGACTCGGTTCTCTAAATCTCCTCCTTTTTTCCCCGTTTTGACCTCAATCTCCTCTAATGCGCTGAAGCCGAGGCTGGATATTATATCCTATATTATATTGCTTCTCATCTGATTCATGTTCTTGAAATAGGATGGAGTGAAAGCGCATCACGGCCATTGTGTGCGTGGTGTATATTTAGCCGCGCTGTTGACCAGAGCAGAACTCATACAGCCATTGATCTGTGTGAACAGACGCATGCCCGTTTCTGTGGCTTCAGGCTTTGAGGTGCTGTGAGAAATGGAGGTTTTCATTGTGACAAAGTTAATCAGAGCTAATCCTTCACGTCTCTTATCTTCTGGCCCTCAGCCCGCTTAAACCTGAGAGAAATTTAGGGTCTGAAGGCATCAAAAGAGACATGACTGAAATCTGTATTAGCTGGTTTCCAGCTAACAAGGAACATTCTTAGAACGTTGGTTAACATTCTGTCCAAGTTCTTGCAGTAATGCAAGTAGAACGTTTTTCTAACGTTATTATATATATCAAATTGTTATTCTTAAGTAGTGGAATGTTTTAAACACTTTAACAAAGCAAAAAAACTAGGCATTTCCAATGTTCCTAAAATAAAATATTTTAAAACATTATATTTCAAAAATAATGTTTTTGAGGTTTTTGAAACCTAATATAAATGGTATGGAAACATTTACACAACCTTAAACTGTTAGCTGGGTCAGGGTAATATCTCTCTGACATTATTGCAATTGTTTATTGCTCTAAACGGTGGCAGCAGAAATGCGCAAATATTTCACGTAAAAACGAAAAAATATTCTTCAGCTGTGAAACGCTGTCCTAAATGTAGGCGTTTACAATCGCAGCCAATCACATCGGACCGCCTGTGTTTTTATTTGTGCAGTATTTTTCAGATGTTTCATACAGACTGTGGATGTGACTTCTGACTGGCTGAGACTAATGCAGCCCAAACCACAAATGTGCCAAAATGTGCCGTGAGGGGCGGAGTCAAAGGCCGTGAAGAAAAACAGGACTGGCCCCCAGGAGAGGTTGATGAAGGATCAGGTTGATGAAGAGGAAATGCCACAGGATTAGAGACATTACCCACAGAGAGAGGGAGAGAGAGAGAGAGATCCCACAGTGATGGCCAACACCAGACCACCTTTACCTCCAGCAGGCCAATTTAGATGTGATGGATTGTGTGTAATGAAAAGGTTTAACTTTTACAGCGCTCAGCTCTGCTGTGTTTGCTGTCTGGGTTGAGATGTGTGTGTGATGGCCGTGTCTCAGCTCAGAGGACGGCTTCAGTTGTATCTGGGGCAGAGGAGTGTAGCACTGGTAGAGTTACAGATCTGAAGGGGCTTTATATTGCTCAGAGGTTGGTCTTACAGAGCTCACAACAAGATGCTTCTGATCAAAAGAGAAGATATTTGACAAACAGTAAAAGCTGTTATAAAGCTGTTTATTTTGAAATCTCTGACTTTAAATTGCAGACTTTGTGTCTTAGCAAATGTTTTCAGACTGTTCTGAAATCCTATAGGAGAAAAATCAGAGATCTAGTTTTAATTCATTGCTTTCTAGAGAACAGTGTCAAGATTTCTCGTGTTTTCTCTTCTAGGGACCCCGGAGGAAATGTATTACTGAGAGACTGATTCAGAGCTCTGGAGGTGTGGTGTAGTGGTGCTAACATTCATTTTCAAATTATGAACGAACTTTGTCTCTGCGTTCTTCAGAAGACCTGAAGTCCTCGCTTGTTATCAGACAGTAAGAGTTCTGAAATGACGGTGAATACGTTCCTAGAACATTCAAAATAACATTTAACATTTTTGTTACTCAATAGAAACGTGGGGGGAACGTTCCAGCCTAAAATGTTTGGGTAGTTCACCGCAGCAGACTGCTCACAGAGTTTGCTGGAGCGAGAGGAGATCAGGATGAGAATGATCCAGCAAGCTTTGAGAAACTCTGCCGGTGGGGGATGTGAGACAGAGGCAGGGGGTGCAAGATGTGAATGAAAGCAGGAGTGAGGAGAGAGAGCGAGATGGGAGGAGCTAGAGTGAGTATAACAGCAAGGAGAGCAATGAGGAGAAATAAAGAGGCTCTCAGTCACCCCCCACCCCTCCTGTGGAGCTGAGCTTCATGACCCCAAAAAAGAGAGAGAGAGAGAGAGAGGAAGGGAGGGGGTCTGGAATAAGAGAGAAGAAATAAGGAGAGCAGCAGCAGTTGATCCAAGCTCTCCTCAGCGTGTCATGGATCTGCAGTGCATTCTGGGAACATCATGTGGAATAATTAGGTGTTCTGTGTGGGATCCAGAGAGGAAGAATCCGTCAGTTTGATCTCGTCATGCCGTCCGTGTCTCTCAGCCTGCCTGAGGCGCTGGCCGGTCGCGCACGCACCTGGGTCTGCCTCTCCTGCATGTTCTGGGTGAGCTGAGGGTCGGTCCACTTTACTGGGATGGGTGGGATTGAGGGAGCGATGGCATTTTCCAGGAGAAAAATGATGAATTAGATTTTTGCCGTAGCAAAGGGCTTGTCGTTTAGCTGAGCGTGTGTCGTTGTAAATGTCTTGCGTATATGTTTGGTGGATGTGATCGTCTTACTGTTGCCTGTCTTTCCCTGCATTTTCTCCGCCGTGTTTTTTAAAGGGATAGTTCACCCCAAAAAAAGAATGCAAGTATTATGTCATTTGCCTCAGCTTGTGTCGTTCTAACCTTCATCATTTTCCACACTGATGTTATGTGGTTCAAACTACTGATTTCAGTACAGTGAAAGTAGATAAATAAATATGCTAAACTTATAAAAAGGAACATAGAAGTGATCCACACGACAAGTGATCTGTATTCCAAGTGTGAGGAACAAAGTAAATTTTAAGACACTATTAACTTAATATGAATATTTTATGAATGAATATTTTCCTCATTCATGCTTGCCACAGATTTTAGAGTTATGACAATTTAAATTATGCATGTCTTGATTGGTCACATGATTTGTAATAATACAGGGCTTGGAGTACTACGATGAGTAAATTACGACAAATTATGAATGAAATTATAAATGTTTCATTAAACATGTTTCTCATCCTGAACTGTCTGGTCATTGGCGCTTCCTGACCTCTCTGTTCTCTTAATTAACATTCTGCTTCACTGAACAGAGCGGGAAAAGATCCCAGATCTCTCTAAAGCTCCGGCGCGTTCTCAATATAGAGAGAAGCTGAGCATTTTAGTCATGCTTCAGACTCCTGAAGTCCAGCTTCCACTGGCAGTGATGATAAACAAGTTTACGTTGTAAGAACGTTTCTTTAACATTTTCATTTAGTGACAAAAACATGTCTTTTTGGAAGTTCTAAGAATGTTCAAAACGTCTGTGGTTATTGTAATAAGTTATTGCTTGGTTATAGGAACGTTATTGAAACATTTTTAAAATGTTTCAATAACTACTTAAACATTTTTGATGCATATGATGTATAAAGTTAAAAAGTTCTGCTAATGTTTCTGCAAGAATGTTTTTGTGATAATGTTGAGGGAACGCTCTGAGAACATTGCCTGTTGGCAGGATTTGCAGGGTCGAAGTGTCTTTGTACAGCTGTGGATGTTATCAGATACTGCCGAGCGAGAAGATGCAGGAAACAGGCATTCAGAATGAAAGAGACATGATTTATTTGCTCGCTGCATCCAAAATGAAATCCGTGATTCAGAGTTTGAGGACGGGTGACGTTTGGAATGGAAAGAGACTTGTTCTGTTCTCATGACGAATGTGTCCTGAAATTAAACCAAAAAATGTGAACCAACAGAATAAACGTAAAAACATTCAATAGTTAAAAGCTCGGAATGCACTTTCTCCAAACGGTGAATTATAAATGAACTGTCTGAGACGTTTTACCCTAGTCAGACTGAGCAGACTCTGTTTTCTAGAAAGCACCTTGAGATTAAACTATATTTTTAGGTTTGAGCTCAAGTAAAAGACGTTAAAGTCGTGTGAAGGAAATTGATAGGTTGGACTTAATTTCAATGCATTCATAGTTTATTCTTGTATTGTAAAAAATAAAGGTTCCTAAAAGGTTCTTTGTTGGACCGAATGGTTCCATAGAGAACCTTTACCATCCAAAGAACCTTTCTGCTGCACAAAAAGGCTCTTTGTAGTGGAAAAAGGTTCTACAGACGTCTATGGTGTCGCTGCAAAGAACCGCATGTGATGTTGACCAAACATGGACTTTGTTTTTATTTACAGCATGTCTAGCAAATGAAGCTCTTGATGTGAATGTTGAATGCGGCCGTGTGCTGGCTGCAAGCCACGCAGCCGGTGCAAATATTGACACGTCTTGAGCTGTCTGAGGTCAAAGAACTTAGTGGAACGATCAATGTCCATTATCACTCTGCAGATCAATCAGGAGTAAGTATGTGGCCTTGTACAGTAACTCGCAGTTGCCCGATCTAGAACGTTCCACAAGAGAAACAGTATCAGTATCGGGCAGTTACAGTATCAGATACAGTACGGTTTAATACTTTGCAATGTGTAGTGTACATGGTCCGATCACGTAATAAACATCCAGATTTTTCCTTCATTTTGTTTTTTTTGCGTTCTTGATCACTTTTGATTCCTCATCAACTTGTCCGTCTCTGGTCTTTGAAGTCACCCAGCGTGCGATTTGCTTCTCATAGTTGTTGGTTTTTGAATTCCACTTTGATGACCTCATACTTCTCATTCGTCTATCAAAGCTGCATGTGAGGGGCCCCTATAATTTTGGCAAATTCAGAATTACAACATCTGGTTTGCCTTTGTAATCAATCAGATGTGATGTTCGATCTGTACGGTTGCAGACGCAGACAGGCTGCAGGCACGTGTCTGCATGTGTTCCTGCGTGCTTTTAGGGCATGCGTTTGCGCTCGAAGCGTAGCGTATAGAACAGTTCTTGTGATGTATGCATAATACTAACGTTAATAACGTAAATAATATAAAGCATTGCTGCATATCACTATGATTTAATGCATTTTATTATTTGTCTGTTTATTGAAGTCAGTGTTTGCAGGTCAGGTTTCATGATCCTTCCCTGTGTTATCACTCACTAAGAAAATTCTTGAGGTTTAGTTGTTTAAGATTATTTTAATGCTTGTTTAATCTGATCTGAAATCATTTCAAGTCAAGTCTTGAGGGCCCGGTTGAGAATCAAGGGTCTGGAGGGAGTTCTGTCATCATTCTGAGGGCATTAAATGCAGTTTAACTCTCATGTGTTGATTTATGATCTGAGTCTCACTACAGGCTGGGTTCTGTTCCCTGCGCAGTGCTGCTCTGTAATCCCCTGCTGTCAATGAGGCTGTCTTGTGAAATCTCTCATGTTCCCACCCCTGATCACCCCTCCCCTGCTTTTCTTATTTCCATAATATCTCACTTTATGAGACTATTTCCATAATATTTCACCATTTTTCCTGTTTCCCATGTCTCTCTCTCTTTCTCATGTCTCTCTCTCTCATTATGCATCATTGCCTGTCTTGTCATTTATTGAGATTTTTCTACAGTTTCCTTGCGTGTCATGAAAACACTTTTCTTTTTTCATATAGACTTACTGTAAGATTCCATGGTTTCCTCATCTGTTTAAGAGCTTCATTTTTCCAGATATGTGTGTATGTGTGCTGTATGTCTGGGAATGTGAGTGTTGTTTAATGTCCATCATCAGACAGAGGAATCACCCTCACTGAGGTTTGCAGAACCAGATTTTTCAGATCGGCATAAAGTCTGGTCCACTTTGCAGTTTTTTATGGTCCATTCACTTATAAAGAAGCTGCCTGATTGACTTGTAAAGCGACCAATCACAGTTTGTTTTGATTTCATGTGACATTTAGGGGCGGATCTAAAGTTTGGACAAGCTTGACTAAAAGTGTTTATTATAATTTTTTCTTTTGATCTAAAGTCTTAATTGCTTGAAATGAGTTTTGTAGGATATAAACAAAAACATTTTCGACTGTGAATAAAAAAAGCAGCCAGCAGTTACCGGTGTACTGGGGAACTCTTGTGTTGTCATTCTGGCTCGATAAGGGGCTTATATGAGACACAGGATCCATCTATTTCATTTCAGTCAGTTCGTGTAAATCATCAGAAACTCATTAATGGCTTGGCAGTATTTCTGGGAGGCCTAACTGGGTGGTTTTCTTCTGTGTCATGTGGTTTTCATCATTTCATACTTTACTTGATTATTCTTCATTTGCGTTCTTGTTTTGTCTTTGTAGGGGGTTTTATTTGATGTGAGTTCAGCTTGCAGTTGGAAATGTTAGTGGTGCCTCAACCGGGGATGTCAAATAAACAGAGACTTTTCTGTGTGAGGGGAACCAAATGCCTGGTGTTTGAACCTGACTATAGAAATGCTATATTTGCTGTTATGTGTTCTATACGTAGTCAGTCGATAAGCGATCGCCTTTGAGATCCACTGCAGGAAAGCAACACTGTACATAAGCATGTTTCTAATGTAAGTGAGCAATAGAATCGAGGTTGTTCTCTAAAAGTTCTATCAAAGTCATCAAAAAGCGTTATATATCATTTATATTAGCGTTATATATCATTTATATTGCAAACATTTTTAAGTAGTTTGTGGAGTGTTTCAAAAATGTTACAAAATGTAAAAATGTGTGAATAATGTTCTTATAACTAAGCAAGAACCTTCAAAATAACAGTCATAATGTTTTCATTACTTGGAAACGTTCTTGCAAGTTAAATTTTGTAGCTGGGCAGCCGTGAGAGGATTGCGCTAGCAGTTAGGGGCCCGGGGCCACGGATGGAGGAGGTGATCGAGCAGATGATGTGCTGTTTGCAGGGAAGTGCCTACAGGTCAGGCTGGAGAATAATGGCTACACTTTCCTGAACTCAGAAAGCCCGTGAGGTCCTCCAAGCTGTTTGCAATCATGTTTAAAGTGGTAGAGCGTTCAGCCCCTCTGAATGGACCTCCTGCATGCTAATTTAAGAGGTTTCAGCCTGATGTTCTCTGTGGTCCAATTCTGATGTAAACAACATTTAAATGTTTTGTTTTGTTTTATCTGCATCTGATGATGTTTGTTAGGAGTGGATCTTGTCTTGGGCCCTCAGAACGTCTCTCTCCAGCAGTGCCACCCTTTAAAGTCCCCCTGTAGTCCATAATTGTATCTAAAACTCGCCTTTGATCATCAAAATCACTTTATTAAGATCAGAGTCATTTAGTATTGTGGGGACAGTGTATATCACCAGACAAATGTAGGTGTTTATGCTGGACGTATAACGAAACAATGGCCTTATTTATTAATGCCTGTTTTTTGGATAATGCTGTATTTAAATTACTTTCAGTAAGAAGTACTTTTATTTTTGTATGTGTTACTCCACAAGTGTTACTCCATGCAGCAAGTTGCAGTGTTGCTTGGCAGCTGTAAACAACTAAGTTCTATTGTGCCCAACAAAGCAACCTAATATTGCGGTCTTCCTCATCATGACTTGTCAGGCACACGTTTCTGTTTTCACAGTCTGTGTTTATATGAATCCATGTTTTTTCATTCCTCTCATTCATTATTAATGTAAAGCAATGTTGTTTTGCCATGCAAATATAGAGCAAAACGGACAGAAAACATCCAGTAAATAAACGCACACAAGACAGTAAACATCAGGGTCTTGTGTAACACTGTTCATTTAATTGTGTACAACCAGCTGTTGTCCGGGTCCAGATCAGAAATATGACTCACAGGGACTTCATTTTAGCTGGTAAAAAATGACCGAGCGTTGTCTCTGTTTGGCCTGTCCTATATTAGTTCATGTGATTCAAATTTTGTGACCTAATTTCTATCTCAGGGCATCTCACTTTCCTGCCAGGTGCCTGCTGTGCTGCACAGGGCTTCAGGTTTTGAGGTCTCAAATGAACAGTTTAGCATGTAGAACCGTGGACTAGAAGGCTGGGTGATTTATAGCTGAGCGTGTACACAGGCCCATAGCTGGGGGGCATCTGGTGTTAGTTTCTTATGGTACTTCTGAACGCAGTGTGAATCATTGTAATTGGCAGAGTTGAAGGTGGCAAGCTGTTCCATTGAGACGTGTAAATTGTTGGCAGAGAACTCCATCGCACTGCGTATAAATGTGTAATAATGCTGCTGTACCTTCTAATGGACCTCATTTATTTTTCTGAAATGCACTGAAACTTTTGCCATATTTATTTTTTGTGGGGAGACATCACATCATCAGGGCTTATGAAACAGACTTTATTTGGCTTGGATAAACAAGACTTTTGTAATCTTTCAAGGTAATATATATGCATTTCAGCCATCTTAAATTGCCTTACATGGCTCTGATTTAAGCTTTTGGGATGGAGTTCTTTGCCAAAAAATACCTTTATCGTACAGTAATAGAATTGGATGTCTGTTCTCTGATCTAATCACGTTTTTCTAGTCTTGCGAAAGCTTTCTCTAAAGCATGTTTTTTTTGGCCTGTGGCTGTTTTTACAAAGTGTGAAATTGCAGAGCATCAAATGAACGTGTGGGATTAGCTCTTGATGAACAACAGGCTGTCATTTACTCTACGAGATAAAAATAAAAGATAAAAAGCTGTCAGTATTAAAGTTCTCTGTTTCTGTGTTGATTGCTCTTACAGAACTTCATATTGATATATGTGTTTTTTGTCGCCTCTTTGTCGCCATCTCTGTCTGAAACATAAAATCGCAGCTATTGTTACCTAATTTTCTTTGCGTTTTAAGTCAAATTAAGTCAAACTGACATTTCCTGGGAAAACAGACCCAACTATTTAGATTATAATCAATATTGAAAACGTAGCTTTGGGAATTGGGGTAAGGTAAGAAGGTGGTGTTAAACACTCATCTGTTATGTACTTGCTCAATAACTGATTTTTGTTCATTCTTAACCCCAAAAAAGTTACGGATTATAGCTTTAAATGATTATTATATTTTTTAATCAGAGGCAGTTGCAGTCCAGTACATCGAAAGTTTGTCGTTCATGAGCAGCACTGAGACGCTGTGCTGCAGTTACCGGTAAAATGCTACAATGAGAGAGTTATTGATTGAGTCAGTGGGAGATCATGTCATGGCAGATCAGTTAGTTGATCTCACGCTCAGTTTGTTTAAAGTCAAAGACTGTTCACAACCCATTTTGTTCTTGTAATCGGATACACAGTTCGGTGAGGCATCAGATGTGAGATTTTTACAGGAAACATTGTAGGCCAGACTTTGTTATCTGTTAAAGGTTAATGGATGTTACCAGAAAAAAGCTTGAAAATGAAAAGGGATTTGTGACGTCAGCCAACAGGAAAGTCGTTCCGGAGGAACAGCTAGTTTGTACGTTTTTAATGATGGATTATAAAGATTTTAAATTTAAAATAATGTTACACTGAGAAGCAGTGAAAGGATTCAACGGCTTGTCTTAGCCAGTGTGAGTTAGCCAGTGAGGCACCATACAGTAAGATACGGTATCATACTGTATCTCCAAACAGACCTTCAGGTTTAAAAAGGGTCTGAAGTGCGGTGTGTAAGTGAGTCATTTCCTCCTCTTCTAAAATCAAATGCTTTTCGGATAGGCGATGGATGAGAAAAGAAGAGGGAGAAATTGGAATGCCTGAGGAGAATTTTTCCCCTAAATGAAAAGCAGGTGACCATCACACACTGGTGAAGCGGGGTGAGGGGTCACATTTCACTTCATCCCCTGAGAGGGAGAGAGAGAGAGAGAGAGAGAGAGAGAGGGA
>JAZGTJ010008240.1:0-21342 GCA_036877575.1 Botia almorhae
GTTATATTAGCTAGAATAGCTCCTGTATTGAGCTGTTTACCAAATCTCCACTTCACTATTCAACCTTATATTAGAATGTTCTTAACAATTCTGTTCACTTAGTAGATTTTGTACATGCAGTTCAGAAAACATCTTTAAGAAAAAAGTTTTTTTTTTAAGTTTTAATTATTTACATGTAACAGATTCACTTTTTGTTCTCTGCTAATTAAAGCATGATAAAGTAAAACTTTAAAACTATGAGAACTTTCTCCAAAATGCAGATCAAAGTAAAAAATCTAATCTCATATATTTATTGGGTTTGGTATAAAACAGTTATTTGAAGATAATGGTATTAAATAACAATTACTCAACATGACATGAGAAACAGAAAAATCAGATCAATTTACCATTGATTAACCACAGCCCAAGTAATACAGTATGTCCAGTAATATCTCATTACACCTGCCTTTTATTTTGCCTGGCTGCTGTTTTAAACTGTTTTCCTGATGCTATAAATAGACACAATATTGATACACCTATATCCTAACCTTTAAAGTCTGCAATCTACTGCAATAACGAAGCCTCTAGGGTTTACATTAGCAAATACAGCAGGGTGATCTTTACATCCTCTACAGTGAGGTGGGCCGTTTTTCTGACCATGTTAATATACACACAACTTTGAAGTATCTCACTCATCACATGGTCAATGGTCATTGAAGCTCAACCTCTGTATTTTACCTAATAAGAGGCTGTCTGCTAAACTTAACTGTTGAATGCTGTTTATGGTCCTCCAGCTCTGATCTGTAGCTCACTGATCACAGCATCTTCAGAGCTAATCAAACTGGGTAAAAGCAAAAACTGAAGGCCCTCTAATGAGGTAGATCTTCAGGAATCTTTTCTCCAGGGATTTTTTGAGTCACAGCTTCCAATAATATTCATGAACATACAGGGGGAAAAAATGAATTATGAATTTGATTGTTGCTAATTAAACCACAGGGAAATCACCTAGGGTTGGAAAGTTTTTTTCCAAGCTTTTCAGCTTCCAGATAGTGACTAATTGGTGTAGGTTTAAATAAGGAGTGATCTTAACTAAAACTAGGGCAGTTAACTTAATAACATTTTAGTGTGACACATAAACAGCATGTTGACAGACTATTATTCTTCTGAAGTAGGAACACAGGACCGCATGAGACGCTCCAATATATACCTAGACACGTTTTAGAAGTACGATTAGTTTTTATCATAAGGATAAACATCAGTAGCGAGTTAAAAATCAGTCACAATCAGACAAGATGGAATTTGGGTATTTAACACAGAATTTTGGTAGAATCTGGTCTTTCATAGAAGTCATACAGCCTTTGAGGTATAGACTTCCAGTAATGTGCTCATTGTACCTTGTTAATATAACTTTGTTTATATAAGTACTATTAATAATAAAACAAACAACACCTTGTATTCCCTTTACACCAAAACACTGCTTAAGGCCAGCCAATCAGTTTGCAGCTGTCTATATGAACCATTACTGGTTAATACCAGTACTGCTGACACCAGACCTATATCTCCTTCAGAGTGATTAAACATGCTGAATGTATGACATCAGAGTAGCGATCAAATAAAAACACACAACAATTTTCAGCTGATAACTGAAATAAATAAAGTGCATTTAACATGTTACAGAGAACGGTAGGAACACATGTCCCCATTTGTCAATATCAAGCACGGTAATCCCAAGACCTTTACACACCAATTAAAATAATTTATACCGCAACAGACAAAATGGTGTCCTATGTAATTTTCTAGGCAAACATCAATGGGATTCTGTTGCTCCGTTAATTGCATAATTACTCAGACTGATGTTGTGAGTGATTTTGTCCTTTAGTTTTGCTGTCACAAGCTTTGAACCATAGCTGTGCCACTGCAAGCCATGGGACCACAGTGATTTACATTGATACCTTCCTTAATGATCTAGGTAATTAAAGTGTACAAACATTAGCAGCAACTCTGGAAATCTCTTTGGCCCAGCTAAAAATTTTAGGTTGTAAGAATGTTTCCGTAATGTTTCAGTTTTTTAAACATTGTATTAACATTATTGCTTGGTTCTAAGAACAATATTTAAACTTTTTTATGTTTTGAAAACGTTCCATTAACAACTAACATTTATATATTTGGCAGACGACTTACAGTACATTCAAGTTATAGATTTTTGTCAGTATGTGTGCTCCCCTGGGAATCGAACCCACAACCTTTGCGCTGCTAACGCAATGCTCTACCAACTGAGCTACAGGAACAGGAACTTAATTAGGAAATTAATTACATTTTTATTTATGATATATAGCATAAAAAAATTTCCACTAACATTACTGCAAGAACGTTGTTCAATAACTTATTAGTATAACAATAAGTTATTAATAACTTATAGTATTTTTTAAAGAACCTTAGCCAATGTTCTCAGAATGTTCTCTTTGGGTGAGCTCATGGGCAATTGCAGTAAACAGAAAACGTTATTTTTGACATACATGGACTACTTTATTCCATACTGTGTTCAAAGGGTGCCACAGAACACCTCCGCTGCATGGAAATGTATGGAGATGAGATTTTAAAGAGGTCTTATGGCATATGGGTTCAGAATAGCCCTTTTAATGCGCAGCATCCTGCCAAAGCATCGTAAAACCCTCTTTTATACTCTTGCATATTATTTTGCATTGCTGCATATGTACTGCGCTGTAGATAGAAAGAACAAAGACGGTCTGATGGAGGCCCGCCAGCATTACGTTCGCCAAGGACTGTAGTTCCATTTGACCAGAACTCCACGCATTAATTTCCACACCATTACAGCCCATAAAGAGCGAGTTTCACATCCTAGAAATAAAAATAGAAGTTAAACAGTCACTTCATCACTCTCGCCGTGTGATTTGTGACTTCAAAATCTCTTAAGCAAATAACCAGAGATTATATAGTTGAAAATATACATTATATAACCTCAATCGTCGCCTTATTTCAATGGGAATGTCTTTTGACATTTGAAACAGCCTTACGTCTCCTCCGGCTGTGACAAATCAAAAATAATCCAAGGCTCAGTTAACATAGATGCGCTGTGTGATCGCGCTATTCTCCGCTTATACAATCTGCTTCCACCCCAAGGGTTGTGTCCTTGAATGAGAAAATGTAATACAGCAGCCTTCTCGTTTGACTGAATAGGATTTTCTCCTCACAGCCAACATTTCCTGGCATTTTACAGTCAGCAATGCAGCGACCGCTTACTCCAAAGTCACATTTTAATGCACTCAGCGGCAGATTAATATGACAGAAGGGGAGAAGTGCTGACACGCAGAGATGGTGGGTATCGGCAGCTGCAGAGGTGTGGTGTCAGTGCACAGAGTGACTTTACAGAGAAAGCTGACACCTGACTGGCTACTAAACCCACTGTAGCAACACGACCAGTGTTGTCGTTTATGAACCGTGGCACTGAACAAGCAGAGAGTGAAGATAAGAGACAGGATACAAAGAAACAGATGCAGAGAGCAGCCTGTAGTGAGAAAAGGGGATATAAACAACTAAGCGATTAAGCATCGTGCATGTGTATTTATTATTATTATTATAACATAATCATTTTTTCAGCTAAGAATTTTTTTAAAGCTGACTGTAAAAGTCACCAAATTCACCTTGAAGGCAAATTGACATATGATACTAATTTACTTCTCAGAAAAATCTTGCCAAATTTAGAGAGAATTAAATGCTTTAAAAAAAAGACAAAACCATTTACTAATGGGGTAAGAAAAATAAACGTTTCATTTCTGGCTCTACATTGATTTTCTTCTTACTTTTAGTTTATTTTCTACCGGTCATGTCTTTATTATATTTGTGGTTTCTGAAAACATGTTTGGAGGTTATAACATTAACAGCTGAGGAGGGAGGCTGATAACACTCACCTCTGAACCAGTTAACAGTATGAGGGTGAGAAACACAAGCACTATTAAATCTCTGTAGAGCTACTGTAGAACGCCTGGTAATGGCTTCAATTCAGCTATGTAGGAGAGCAATGTATCTGTAGAGGACAGATTTAATCGAGTAGAGGAGGTCAAAGAAGCCATGAAGGTGGCTTTAATCAGCTGTATATTCAATCAAAGGTCTTAAGTTAGTGCCTCCTTCTGGAGGATCTCAGAGGGCTGTAGGAGGACTCATACCCATAAGCATACAGCAAGTATAGCTACCTATAGCTGTATAGCTACCTCTATTTATGTACATGACAATCCATAATTATGATCCACAAATACAAATATATAACTGTTTATCATGAATTCATGCTTATTCTTGTGTATAGAGTATCAGACAAATGAACTGGTCTGTCTGGATGGAGATGGAATTGGTGAGTTTGCGTGACTATGCAGTGTAAATCTGCCTTGAGGGTTTTGCAGAAAAGTATGAGTTAAATCCAGCAAATCATTCTCATTACGACAAATGATGGCTCACACATCATTTAATGAAATTCAGTTTAAGAAATGAATCTAGTCTGATGATCAAATGGCTATAGTTTCATAAACCACTAAGGGACACAATCACGCACAAAGGCAAAGAGGTTAATACTTGTATTGTCACATGTACTGTTGTCGCCTAAGACTGGCTGTTTGATTTAGGAAAGGGATAAAATACACGAAGCTGAGTTTAAATTTAATCCCAAGTGCTGAGAGTATGAAAGATTGATTGCTCTTGTGCAGCACAAGATTAAAATTCATCCCTGGTTTAGTGATGTTCCAATTTTGAGGTCCCAATAAAGATTCCTTAAGCTCACACATGAATTGCCATGTTATTGGATTCCAACTTCATGCATGGCCAAATACTGTAGATATTATACAACATAGCACAAGTGTGCTTGGGCTTACACATTTATAAGTGTCACAATATCTTGCATACCGAATGCATGCACACTGTACAGACTGTGAGCATATACAACTAAACAACACCTGCGATTTTTTTTATATTTTTGCTGTTGTTGGAACACTAGAGCATCATTTTAGGGAGAGCTGCAATTGGTGTATTTTCCTCAGGGCTTCCAACTGCTGAAAAGTTGGGCATCCATCTTCCAAATCCCCACAGAGGGTTTGTCTCAGCAGCGTAGGTTCTTGTCCCTCATGTTCTCCCTTGGGCCCATCATAAAGTCTCCACCAGTGCTGTTTTTCCATAGATTTTTTCCCAAAAAGTAACCCAACAAAACATCATTATAACAGAATCATTTCAGTCATCATCAGCTACAAAGTACAAAGTTTGTAAGTACATGTACTGTAAAAGTCCTAAAACAAAATGCACTTTCTGGGGCAAAATGACGTATGATAATAAGTAATTTTACTCTTAGAGAAATCGCACCAATTTTAGAGGGATGTACATGCTTAAAACACATAAACTTTTCTATTTCCTCTTGCTAAACACTATGCTGTTTGTTTTATGTAGGCTCTACATTTTTTTCTTACTTTTATTTGCTTTTTTATTGATAATATTTTTATTGTATTTGTTTGAATTTTAAAACTTCAATTGGAGGTTATAACAGTAACAGTTGATGTTTTTATCCATAAGGGAAAACATCACACATTTTGTTTTCTGTAGGGGAAATACTAATTAGCTACAACTGCTACTAATTGGTAGAATTTGTAAAATTTAATGTCATTTTAGCATATACAAAGTTAGCATATCATCAATACTTCTATCCTGCAGCCCCATCCAATTTATTTCCTATTTATCTTCCCCTCACAACAGATACACAGATTTGTTGTGCGTTAATTTCTATGCATATAGAGCTTGCATTGAATGAGTTTGCATTGAGTTATTTGCCTAACTTAAGAGTAGAGCAGCTGCTTGCTAACCGGCCTACAACACATGGAAGTTCTTGCAGTAAACACTCCACACTGAATATGCCCTCCATGCCAATAGAAAAAGATAAAGTACGATGTACTATACATGCTATGGCTCATTTACTTGCATTGCTTCCAACCATGCAAAAGAAAAATCATTTCACACTGTATGTTGTGAGCCTCCACAACATACACCAAAACAGCCCACAACAGCATGCTTGTCTTAGTGTCTGTGTCACACATTGAGTTCAGCTTAAATGTGTACATTTCCGACTCACGCCCACACCGCCTTAAGCAGACTCACTGTAGCATCGCACTAAGTTCTAATTGAACCCATACAAGATAGCTAATGTGCAAGATACAAGGCTTTTCTGATGATATCCGATCAGTCCCAGACTCAAAGGTTACATCCTGTTTCAAGTGGGAACGCTTCCTAGCGAGATCTTAATGAATAGATAAAGAACAGCCTATTAATAGCCATTTTCTAGTTATGCGCCAGCCCACATGTTGTGTAGTTATTAGAAGTATGAAAAGCTCTTTTATGATTTTAATTTAAAGAAAATAAAAAAAACACTTCTTTCAAGATACATTAAAAAAAACAGGCTTTCCTGAAGCTCAGTGGTTAGAGCATGGCGTTAACAACGCCAAGGTCATGGGTTCGATCCCAGGGATTGCACATACTCAATGTATAGTGATCAATGTGTAGTTTAATGCAATGTAAGTCGCTTTGGATAAAAGCATCTGCCAAATGCCTAAATGTAAAGTCTTATTATCTTAAGCGCTCCTGAAAATCTATATGAATACGAAGCCGACATATAACAGCTTTACTGTGTATCATTAGTAACAACTGTTTGCCCCCTCAAGGGACCAGGGAAAAAGGGTTAACAAATGAACTGCCTCTTCAGACGATGAGAGGATTCAATTCCGCAAGGCCAGCGCGACTCCTGGATGTCAAAGCACACTAAACGCTTCATTGTGTCGACAATCGAGAAGCTTTTTGAAAAATAAGCTAGTTACTTCACTTAACGTACTGCTCTGAGCCTGGAAATAGATGGACCGGTGTGTCTTCCTAGAAATATTAATGATCCCTGTGTCGTGGGTTCTGAGGCCCCGCTCGCATTATAAGTGATTAAACCGTGGCATGATAAATCTTTATAGGCGCATAGCTTCCAGGAAAGTAAATTAACGCAGACAGATGAACAGATAGATAACAGATTAAACAAACTAAAAAACGATTCATTTTTTGTGGATTTACTTGAGCAAGACTAGAGTTTTTTGTGCTCAAGAGGATAGACGGCCTTCAAGAATCTCCAGTTAATCAGTGAGCTCTTGTATAACGAGAGACGTTACTATCCGTTGGGCAAAATGTATGGCCAGATGTCCCTCCATTTGTGCTGTGCTGATGGGGTCAAAGTCACAGCAAATCTATTTCTACAGCTTAACTTTCTGTCAGTTAATAGACTGCATGAGTGAAACACATTATAATCGCAGTTATATAATTATAATCGATCGCAGTTTGGATATGGACAGCAACAATGATTGTGAATGTAATCAGCATATATGCGATGCTGATACAAATACGATGCATGTGTTATTTGTAGCCTGTATTACACATATTAAATACATAAATGAAAACTACATCAGACTTCACCAATACATGCATCATAAAGAAAAACAGATGCAGACAGAAAAGGTAAGAAAGCAGTTTCTCTTATGTATTAATCTAATTAAATAAGGTTACATAGAATAAATCAAATTAGCCATTTAAAAGTAATTTTAAAGCCATGTCTGTACAGCAAATATCTCCTAGCTTGTACTACTCTGTTTATCTTATTTTAAATCCACTGTAGTGTTACAGTATATATCCATACGGCTGCTACGTATAAGCATATACACACATATATGTGGTACATACATTGTAAAAGTAGAGGCAGGTGCAACAGCTGCTAGACCTCTGGTGTTAATTAACTCCAGGCACTGCAGATCAGCCCTGGTTTCTGTTCAGCCACACTCTCTCACTCCAGCTCTGCAGGACCAGGATGCTCCAGAGAAACACTGCTGTGTTTGAAAGGACAGTCTTTCCATTGCATTTATCATATCCACAACCTCCTGGTGCTTTCAGATCCAGTGTATGTGGCACCTTTGTATATCGGTGTGTGTGTTTGTGACAGCCATTGTGAGCCCGTCTTATCTAAAGCCGCTAGACTCCTCTGACACTCATTTAGCAGGGCTCAGAGTGTGAGCACACACTAGCTAGCAGACAGGAGATGCATGATGCCTCAACTGCCGGATTGATCGTAGCGGCCTGATTATCCATCCATCCATTTAGGAAACAAGATTGTAATGTCTTGTGTTTTACTGTGACCAGAATTGCTGGTCAGCTTTTTTCTGCTCGCAAGAAGAGCAGCCAAATGTTGACCAACCACAAATGTGCTGAAATTACCAAGTCAGACTGCTTTGATGATGAAAGCACCTTTCCCTTGAACAAATGACCATTACATTATAAATGTCAAGCAGCCACCTGAAGGATGGTGAATGTAATGGACTTGGCTTCAAACCACAGATACGCTATGAATAAATGCTTAAAATGCATTAAGCAACACGCGATGCTGTTCACAACCCATTTTCTTCTATAATCAGACATTTCTAGGTGAAACAGGACAATCAATGAGAAAAAATAAGGGCTTCAGTCTTATGTAACACATGGTCGAAATAAATCAGCTTCATTATATGGGCTTCCTTAGGACCGATTAGTCAATTAGTTGTTAGACAACTTCAGGCAACCCACAGGCAAGATGATATTAAAAATGTGTATTTTTGCACATCCCTAGTTAGGGTGTTTAATCTTTGTTCTATATACACAAATATTTCTATTAGTCTTCCTCCAATCAGATCTCTACTTTCATTAACATTATGTATTCCACAATCAAACAGCCAACACATAGATAAATCCATCCATGTAGCTCTGTGATCTATTGCAAGAGTGCAGACCCTCAGCCTCCCACTCCCTCTGACCGTACTCATTCATTTTGGTTTCACAATCACCTGTGACCTTCACCTTACCCCTTTATTACAGATACTAAAGACCAAGGCATATACTCTGAGGTAATGGTAGACCTACAATAATGGTAGACCTATCATATGTCAGAAATCTCCAGACAAGCAAACAGTAAAGCTACACGCAACCGTTATACATTATTTTCTATCATTTACAGGAAAAAGTTACAATAGGCTGATACACTATACGTGACTCACATACACACTGACTGAAACACTAACGCGCCTCAGTCCTGCTCCAGGCATTTTGTGACCACAACAGTAAAATGACATTGCCCGCAATACTCCAGTTCCAGCAGGTCACATGCCACTGACAGTCTGCTGTAGTATTGGTTTGCCCTGAGACTCCTGACATTCCAAATATTAGACAAGAAAGACTGATAGACAAATGTATGCTTTCATTTACTGCTCTTATGCTTTTAATGAAATTAGACCAGTTTCCATTCAGACCAGAAATATGTTCTTAGGTCTGTGGATTTTCGAAATGCAGCTATAAATGATATTTGAAAAACATAAAAACATCATACAAAGCAAATAATATTATTATAATTGTAATAAGAAAATCAGTATAAGATTATTAGAAGTCTTAGAAAGCAAATAGAAAAAAAAAAAATCGAAAAGAGGGTCAAGCTTATACACTTAGACAACTGTGCAATTTCGGCAGGGACAATTTCATACAACTCTCTGAGCCTATGTCCCTTGTTCAGGGGTACAACGGTGATGGCTCTTCAATTGCCCTCCGTGGGGTTCAAACCTGCAATCTTTCAGTGACCACATCAGTTTTTTTTTTAAATCACAGCTCCACATTACCCAGAACTATAGGGCATGTTTCCAAGGAGACAATTGGAAAGTCATTCCATAGGCATTGTTAAGATCCAAGAATCTGTTGTCATTTACGTGGCAACATACAAAATAACATTGGACCAACAGACTAAAAAACAGAGATATCTATTGGAAAGGACTCCAGGTCCAAACGGTTTAAAGTAATGGGTGGTAAATGCAGATAACGTTTGACGAAGCATTTCATTTGCGCTAATAGTCTTTTTGCATTTCCTTTTCTACCAAGTAAGCACAAAAGAGCATAATGACTGTAATTGCAACGGCAGACCTGAGGTTTGCAGCAGCAGAGGATACTCACGGGTAATAGTGTGCCCTTTCTCCCCAGCCAAAGTGGACACTTCAGTAATCCTGAGACTCAATAATCCTCACAAGTCCCTGGCGGACCGGGTGGGGGGGGGAGAGGTCGGGAGCGCGGAAACGGAGGACGTTTCTCAGATGGCCAAGAGCCGTCCGGGACTCTGAGAGGCAGCTGCTGGCATCCAAACCACGTGGGCCGTCACGTTCTCAGCAGGCGGCTGTGGAGACAAGAGCGATCATCTGTGAGGGAGAGAATGGCTCATTCTTATTCGGACAAAGACGTGCATTGAGGGCTGCAGGGCAAGAGGAGGGCAGATTTTAAGCAGGCGTCATTCGTTACTGAATCGTATTTGTGGTAGGAAATATGTATAAGTGTGACTGAATGATTGGTTGTGTGCTCGCTGTGCGTTAGCTTGGACTTTTGAATTTTGATTTGTTTTTTAAATCTGATTTTAGAAGACCGACTGTCCTCATTGTCATTTTCCAAGTGATGTAACTGGATCAGTTGGTTGGGACAGTGTAGCTAATGTCTGGTGTATAAATATCAGTTGCCATAGTAATGAGGCATCATCACGATGACTATAACAACCAGTAGTTAGCAAAGTGGAACCAGAAGAAATGTCGTCACTGCTAATTGGAGGCATTACTCCATTTTACATAATCAGCGACGTCTATTTTCAACTTAAAAAGTTTTGATAAAGCCTGTAAAATATAAATAGTTTATAAAATTATAAATAGTTTCCTCTTAAACTAGCCTCAAGGGAACAGAGTTTAGATTTTTCCGCCTGCTATTTCTATTTCTATTTCTTGTATTCTTTGTTGTTGGAGTTCCTGCTAAATTTGGACATCTAATTTAATGCTGTTTATTTGATTTTATTATTTATGAAGGTGAAAGCATCTTCTGTCAGCAAGGAATGTTGTATGCATCTGACCTTAAGCTGTCCATTAATTTAATGTAATAATGGAAAATAATAAACACTAAATATGAAATGTGGTATATACACACACACACACACACACACAGTATATATGCTTATATAATGACAACAGAGAGAGGCTGATTCCTGCTGGGCTTTTCACTCCCCTTACTCGCACACAGATATATACATATATATTTTATGTACATATATATTTTAACTGCATCAAAAATCATGCAGAAAAATCGACACAAAATTCCCAACACTTCACAGACATAATCTGTCTATAAACATGTACAAAAACATATATAGATGCAGTCTCTGCTGGTGATTGCATATGAATATTAACGCCGTGTAATTACTGGATTAAACGCTTGAGTTGTCGTGTTAACTTTGGCAGCTCTTATATAAATGTATTAATGCTTATTTACATGTTCATGTTCCAGAGGACTGTTAAATGGGTCTTCTGGGAGTCACTTCGTGTGCACTCATGTGTTGACAGTTAGAAATGTATCGTCAGATGTGACCCGTGAGGTATGAGGGGATTAGTATTGATCAAGTGTGCCAGCCCACAGACAGGGGATAAACCCACAGTCCACTGCTCTCTATCTGTTGCACAAAGCCCCACTCCACCATACATTTAACATACCTTACCACATCAACAGTACTTTAAATCTAGTCTAGTGGGAAAGGGGCTTGAAAGTGCGTTTGTCTGCAAAAAATGCTCCTGGACCACTGCACACATTTACATCTCTAAAATGTACAACTCTTATACAGTCAGTTTTGTCTCCATGGAAACTATAGCTACCTCTTTATGAAGGAATATGTAGGGGTCCCTACATATTCCCTTGGAGAGAAATACAACACTCGGAAAAAAATATTTTCATCCTTTGTTTTGCGTCTCTCAGGTGGCGCTTGTAAGACTCTTGTAAAGAATCTGAATACGTTTCAGTGTATGTCTGAAAACAAAATTCTGAATAAATATTCAGAATGTTCCAGTTAAATACAGCATTAATCCAGTCTGGCATCGAGTTCAGTAACATTGACAACCCGTGAGGTTCAATTAACTCTGACGATGGCCCACTTTAAACAATTCTGTCGACAGACACTTTAGGAAAGCTGATGTCAAAATTGCATGTTGCGTGCTGTTACATAGCGGGCGGAAAAAAATGCAAGAATGCAAAACAATGACAATAGACTGTGTGCTAAATGTTTCATGTATGCTGTAAAATGATGCTGTGGATAATGACTGGGTCTTGCTTTGTAAGAAGACATCTGTCATTTACAGGAAAATTGGTGGGTTATGTAATGAAAGAGAAATCATCACCTATCTTAGTCTCATGTAATGATTAATTCAGGCAAACCCACACAAAGTAAATTGTTCTTCATTTTTTGTCAGTAGCCCAACATCAATAATTCACTTCCAGCCAAGTTTTGGAGGTGGCTATGAGAAAAAGCTGAAAATGTGAAACCTTTTTATATTTCAACTTACGTAACTGAACCGATTACTTTTTATAATGCATTAAAGGCACAAATAACATGTCAGATCAGTTGTGAGCTCTATTAAATTATATGCAGTAACAGTGTTGCAACCTAAAACAAAGTAAAATATTATTTTACAAAAATTATATTTTGACATCGTGATACCCAAGAAGAAACGTCATTTGTACTCTTTATACAGTATAGCAGGATGACACGAGTAATCTTATTCAATTTTCTTAATTTAATTTCACATAATATTTGACCAACAATCAACAACTTTTAAGCGTCTTGCATCTTTTAAGCGTTCAAAAAATTTAAGTGCCAGCAGTTAATTGAAACGTGATTTAAGGCAGTTAAGTATACGTGTGCATCATTGTCAGTTCTGGACAGTCAATTAGTTTATATAGCAGAGTGTGTATGTGTAGATTTACGATGTCACTGGCTGGTATGAGGTAATAAATCAATAATACTATGTCATCGGTGTAGCAGTTTAACTATATATCATGATGTGTTAATTACTCGGTTCTCTACTTCATCTGTTACCTCTACCTGTAAGTATTAGTTTCTCCACCCTTTAATGTTGTGAAATGTGGAACACACACCTTACATTTAGTAAAAAATGAAAGGGAAGAACAATATACATGAACAAGGCCAGTTGCCATGACAATGAGTTAACTTCTGCTCCCTACCCCCAAACATATGCCCATCCACCTGAGAAGAGACGTTGAGAGAGAGAGACGAGTGGGATATTCGGTTGACTACATCACCCTGTTAACCTTCTTCTATACGAGTTTAATCTAAGCCGGTAGTCATTAAACTGTTTTGTCATTTTCACAGAGCTATGAAACAATGGAATGAAATAGACAATAATGGCTTCAGCCCAGAAGACTCTTAAACACTCCTACTGCTCACAGAAGTATATTTTGTTTTGAGATGGTGTTTGATTGCTCGGAGGCAAAGGAGCTTTCACCTTATGCACTATATGAAATTGGAACATTTGAAACACATGATTGAATACGTAGCTGAAGAGCAGCGCACGCCACCGGAGGAGATTTTCAATGCCCGACGCAGACACAGTGGAAGTCTAGAGGCCACAGGTGTTGTAACAATACAAGAATCCTCAGACAGCCTCAGCGCTAGATTCGAGAGATCTGACTGGTGATACAAATACTGATATGTTTTGTGTGCCATCCTAGCTTGTGGTCTCCCCCCTGCATATGTCCTAACCTACAATGAGGGGGCCTGTTTAGGGTTACCTTGGACATTGCTAAATTGCAGAGTCCAAAGCTGAAACTTTCCCTTTGGTTCCTTTGAAGGAAGACCCCCTTTGAAATGTCCTATAGAGAAGAAGAGAGAGGTCCACTAAAGCCCACCGGCTGCAGGCTTGCTGATAACAGCCCTATCTGGGTATTAGCAGTTCTGGCACACCTACGATTCAACTCCACTCGCTCACCTGGTACGAGTGTTTCCACAGGGATGGTTCGTGTTAAGCCAGTGGAATGGAACAGAGGTGGGGGCTCTGTAACAGATTGGGTGGTGTGGGTAAACAGATATGCTGATTTATGAGGGATACCAGCCAAATAATAAAAGTGGACAAGAAAATCATGATCTCACCAAAATCTTCTCAAGAACATTTGAAAGTTGATTTAAGCCCATATGGAGCACGTAAAGCCCCAAAGCTGTAGGAAGATGACCAAGGTCAAGCAAATGTTTATTAACATTTTGTTTTTTTAACATTAACTAATTGTCGTACGAGAATACATGTTAGCTATAAAGTTATAAAGATAGAATAACTAAAACAATTTTTGGACAAATTGATTAAATATTTTTTCATTTTTATCTATAATCTCTGATTTTTCAACGCAGACGTTGGCATCTTGGTGAAGCACAGCATCATTGTTAAGATCTCATCTGAAGATATACCAGACGCATGAAATTATCTGCCTCTTTCTCAGGAGAAACAAAAAACCATCTTAGAAGCAAAAGTGTCCATTTGATATTAATTCAACCTCATTACTATGTAGAAGAAACACCTTTTAAAGATTTTAAAGAGATCTCATGTCCATTTTAATCCTCTCTTAAGTTCCTGTACCTACATCATGGCTTTGAATTCCATGGAATGCACACAGAGTGATAAAATGTGCTTTGAATGAACTGTAGATTGCCTTGTATAGATGAAGTTGGTATTTCTCGAAGGACAATAGACAGACAGCAGTGAATAGAAGCTTTTAAACAGCTATTTAAAGTAACAGCCTTCACAGAACGGCACATCAAAGAGATATTGTCACAGTGAGCACGACGACCCGAATAAGGTCCAGATCTTTTCAGCGCATGTCTTTTCCATTGGCGATAGCTGTCGATCAGCTCTCCCAGTCATTTTAATGGGAGCAAGGATTCAATTAAACCCACCAAAAATGGGAGAACGGGTTCATTTCAGCACTGGTGGTTCATGGCACATCTGTTTACCTTGCCTCTCTCTTTGTGTTCTGCCTCAGGCACTACACTGCCAGAATACGAAGAGCAGAGACCATCACCCATGCCTCGACTCAAAAATACCCAAAGCACTGACGCACCCACAGCACCTTGCTCAGATTGAATTTTCATGAGAGGCCACTGACATAGAGAAGTAAACATGTCTTGCTAGCCAAGTTGCCCAGTTTTGTCAGTACGGTACATAGTCATATATTTATCATCACATATGTTCAGGAATAAATGTTAATGTATGGAATAAGATCGTGTTCTGGTGTGACGTATTCAATGCTTGATGTAAAGTCCAAAAATAACTGTTCTGTACGTACAAACAAACTCAGCACAGAAAAATAGATATGGGCGGTTAATCCACCTACCCATTTACACCTACACTCACCTATCTCTCTCTTTCTCTCTCTCTCTCTCTCTCTCTCGCTTGAACACAATCTATATATTCCACAACTGCAATGAAAATTGTCTTTCCTGTGTTAGCTTGACACTCTTCAAGTCACACAGCCAAACAGAAACCTCAATCAATGACGGTTTTGCCTATTAGATTTCAGAACGGTTTAAATTAATGTCAAGGTCTTACTGACTAACTACATATTAACACCATTGAATGCTCCAATAATTTATCCAATTAAAAACCGACCTATACGGGTCAAGTGGCTAGTCCAATATGACCTTTCGTCATGCATAACATTTACATGTCATATCCATGCGGTTATAAAGTGACTTCCTCCAAATAAGGACCACTGCTGGTGCGGTCAACCAAACAATGAGAACCCCACTTACCAAGATTCAGCAATTGAAATTGCGTGTGGCTCACCAAGCAACGTGACTGGGTGTTTAAAGAGGTCCCGTCTATTCTGCGGGGAGTGAAAATCACTTTGCCTGCTACTGTCTGCATGTCAGTGTAATTACAAGCATGTGGGGACAAGGGGTACCCAGTTGATTATGGCCCTAATAATATGCTGGAAATGAGAAGCTTTTTATTGGGTCTCTTGGGTCTCAGTACCATATGTACTCAGTGTTCAAAACAAGAAAAACTTGACCAGGATTTGGAAACACAATTTCGTCGCTAATCAGGAAGGCAAATATATACTTTCTGACTCGACATCCAAAAAGCAAACGCATCCAGAAAAATATTCGCTCACTGGCTGAAGAAATTTCAAGGGAGAAATCATTTGTTTAGATCATTCAGGGCTATGTTTGGATTTAGATATTTATCTAAAAACTCAGAGTTTGAGCCAATTTGATCCAAGAAACACACCTGTGGAAATTGATCTGCCCCCAACCTCTTTACTTTCCTCGCTCTCAGATATTTCAATGCATTTTTCAAGCCGCCTATCCTGCCATCTTCCAAACAGAAGCATCTGGGGCCCAATCACGATCCTGCCACAGTCTCACTCTATTCTGCCAAGCCTTTCCCTGAAATTACTGCTGAGGATTCTGTCAGTCCACCGCCACTGATCGAGTGGCAGAAGCTCTCTACAACTCAGGAACAGCCCACATGATCAGACAGCACAAAAGAGAAACTATGTGTGAACAATAGAGATTGAAAGAGAGAGAAGGAGCCTCATCTCATGTTTAACACTAAATGCGACCGTCTGCATCTACTCCCAGAAAGACCCTGGAAAATAAAACCGGCCTCGTCACTTTGTTCTTCTCGTCTCGCTGCCTTGATATTTTTGCACTCTGTAGACAAGAGCTTTCTGACAGCTAAGAAGGTTTCAGCTGTGCCAGCGGGCACATCACTAATTGTGTGTGTTTGAAACGAGAGCCGCTACATTGTGCGAGATGTTGCTCTGTGCATTACCTTCTCCCAGCCTGCCAGCGTATTGCTCTGATCTTGTCGAGAGACAAGACCATCTCATGTTCTCATGTTCTGAAGTCTAAAACTACAGCAGTTTTAATCTGAGGTCCCTCAGATTAAACATTTCAGTTGTGTTAACTAGGCTCTTCTTCTATAGGTGATCTGACTCATGCTTCTTCCTACTGTATCTTTCCCTCTTCTATTTATATTTGTGTTCTGTGTGCACACATGCATGTGTATCCCAGATCTAAGTGTAGGTGGAATATAGATGCCTGCTAAGGAAACTGGTCTCAGACCGATGTCAATGTCACCATGATATCATGTTTAATTAGAACAGATTCCAGAATGTACCCCCCAACACCCCCCCAGTATGACTTAAGAAGCCCTTCATCGAAATAGATGCATCATTAATATAATATAACATGCTATAATAATAGATGCATCATTCATGTAATTAAACAGTCTGTTTAATGATTTAAACACAAAACATTCCTTCTCAAAACAACTTCTTCTCCCTACAATGATAAATTACAGTAATTACATGATACATTTTTTGTCTTTCACAATTTTTGACATTTGCAGAATTTGTTGTTTTCCCTGTCATTGTATTATTACGAAGACAGACGTGTAAGAGATTATCTGTGAGACATTATTTTAATTTGGTGACAGCCCTGAATTTTTATTCTACGTTGTAATTGATGTTTTATAGGTTTAACAAAAACATGATCCAAGTCTCCCCTGAAACCTACTTAAGTAACCCCTGGGGTATTTGTACCCCATTGGGAATCACTGATGTAGAACAAATTTAAGTAAGCTCAGCAAAGCAAGCTACAGATTATTTTAGCTAGAAAATGAGTCATAGGAAATGAAAAAGTGACATTCATGAATTCATTTGCTTTATCAGATGCATTTTTATTTCCTTTAACCACAGAACCACATGCACAGGATTGTGGGATATCATAGATAGTTAGGCTACATCTATGCTGACCACCTATGCTAAAGGCAACTTAGCAGACATGATATTATGCCAACACTGAGTTTGCCCTGATGCTTTCCTATCTCTTTATACTGCCTGTGACAGGTTTCTGACACAGGCCATATCTCACAATAAAATAGCTTGTGTGTAATTCCCCAGAATCATGATGATCTCGTTTATCCTTCCATATACCATGAACCCTACCTCTACCATTCCTCTGATAATTCTTCTTATAGTTGTTGAAATTGCTTCCTTGTCTGCATTTGTCGCTTTGGATAAAAGCGTCAGCTAAATGACTAAATGTAAATGATAAACAGATATTGGTTAACAAACGTCGCACTACTACTGGTGAGGGTCTGACAGGTTTTCAGTGAATGTGAATTTATGTACTTTTTCACCAGCCCGTTGAAACAGGCCTTTACGCTGTGCTTACCTCAGAGATCCTCTAATCCTACCAAGTTATCCTGGCTTTGGTAAATTTAGGCTACAATTATCACAGCGATTTTAAAGAATCACACCAGGGAGTCTCTATAAACAAAGCTGAGGCAATAATTTTGCACTGATTATTTATTCCATTCAGCACATTGAGCGCTTAGGGGAAAATCAATAACATATGCAAACACCCGACCAAACACCAATCGCAAATCACTCACTGTAAACTGTACACAACACAAAGACAAACAGAGAAATAAGTTTGGTCACAGATGGAGCTGGAACAGCAGCCTGTGGGTTCGTTTCACACAGTTCTGCCCTTCGGCTCAGAAAATTCAAGCAGCCTTGTGAAAAGTATAAATGAATTGGACTATTGACTGTTCAAGGAGTCTCAGGTTGCTTAAAGCTCTCCGCTGGCTTCTTTAAAATTTTCTTCCACATCAAAGATTCTTCAACTTAGTGTATACGACTAACTTTCATTTTTTCAGTCAAATTTTAAAGCTATTGATGTTATGGTATTCCGTTATCCCACTTAGTACTGTAACATCTGTTTTTCTCATGTCTTTTATTTTGAAGTCATGTTTTGTAGTCCATGTCTTTATGCTTTGAAGTCTTTTGTGTTACCCTAACCCTAATTGTCTCCAGGTGTGTCTTGTTTCCCTTGATTAGTCTGTGTATACCCTGTGCCAATCTTTGTTCCATGTGTTTGGATTATCTTTTGCATTTTGGAGTCAAACATTATGGATCAGCATTTAGATCCTGCCTCTCCATTTCATGTTTGTTTCAGTGTGTGACAATTACAGCTATTTAAAAGCTAATTAAAGCTACTTTCCAAATAAATGTAAATGCAACATTAACAACTAGTATAGACTACTTTAAAGGCTTACTTATAGATGAGCTTAAAACGTGTGCTAGGAAACTAGAAATGCTATGTTATTTAAAGTGCTATAAAGTGCTATAAAATGTGCTATAATGGTTACATAATTACCAATGGCGTAGCACATTCTTCTAATGCTGTTGAGTCTGTAACAAACATATAAAAACATATTTTTTCTATGGACATTAAACTCTAGGTTTAGAATCTGGAAGATCTGTTGTACTCTCTCAGTACACTCTTGGTTTTAATGTAAGACGGGTCTAAAAGGGTCTCCATCACTATAGCCTGTACAGTAATAATCACAGTATTTGCTTACCAATGTAAATGATGGGGAGCAAATTATTTCTATTAGTGAGCGCTCTTTTAATCTCCTAAAGAGACAAGTTGCTTACAGAAGCATGGTCAGCATCCTGGTCCTCTGTCAATTGACCCAGCATTAATAAATACTGCTGCTGCATGCTTGTAAATTAACCCAACGAGGCTTCTACAGGTTGAACGTCAGCCAGCAGCTTTTTTTTCTCTTATTGGTATTGCACATAAGAACCTCTGTGATGGACAGTATTTTGAAACATAAGCCCTTAAGATCTTTAAGATCTATCTGCTATTAGTTAAATGCCCAGAGGATCTAAATGCGTTGCTGTCTAGGTGAGATATGAATGAGATCTCCTTTGTAATTTTTCTTTGCAGTATAGCTGGACAGTTGCTTTGTGGGCTATTTTAAAACACGAACAATGCAGACAGGAGAAAGCAGGTATTAAGAGTATATTTTCAGGCACCTATTCCTTACCTATGGTATCTACTGACAGCAAGGCAGACAGTGAGTACACAAATTTAATGTAGGCACCTACTGAAACCTCCATTTTATTCACAGCTGCCTATAAAATTAGCTCCACAGCTACGTTTACCTCTGCTTGAAATGTGAGACACAAATTGCTTCGACACAAGACCGTACGGTCTGTCTCAACTGCATCTGCCATACTCTCAGCAAAATCATGTAAGTGGCAATTTTGGCCTTATTGAACTGAGCTAAAAGCAGGGTAAGCTATTTGTCATGCAGTACGCGGCCCCAGACAGCAGTTCAGGGCTTAGGGTGGTTGTTTTATGAACTAGTAACAGGGGGCATAAATGGATTAGTCTCTGATGTGCACAGTGTGGTTTGAAACTCTTATTTTGTGTCGAAACGTATGACACCAGTCATTTTAAATCTGTTTAACGTACCGGTTCTCTGCATAATAACCAAGAACTCTAAATTGGAGGTTCAGAAACATGAAACTCCAGATGTAAACAAACAATGTACACTTGAGACTACAGGCAGATATGAGGAGTAATGCAATACTTATAGATTTTATGAAGATACAATTGTATTGCATTTATTAAAATTGAAAAGGTACCCTCTACAAGAACAACGTAAAAACATTAAATTGCTAGAAGATTCCATTGTTTTTATGTTTGATTAAAGAAGTGGCAGATCCAGATCCAGACACAGACATTATTGTCCTGTTGAACAGATGTGCATCCCACTCCTCTATCCACAACGCGCCCCCAGTCACATGGTTTACTTTGTGTTATGAGCAACATGTACTACAGGTCAGATTAGTCCTTACAAAACAACATGCACCTGCTCTCCTAGCATACGCTCCCTGACACAGAGCTGCTATTTTACTCGGTTTATTTAAAAAAACGCCACGATTAGATTTGGCCATGACTATCTATCACATGTACAAACTGACAAATTTTCACAACAGCAATCTGGACAAATAAGGTCAAACCACTGAACGCATTAACCAGTACTGCAAATATGCTTTAATTGCATGGAATTTTTTTATTCCTAGCATGAAACAGTTCCATTTTACAGGTAACACTGTCTTGCTGGTGCACAGGAGACATTTAGGTAAAGTCATTTCCGTCCTATGTCTTTATATGCATGCGTCACACTATGTTAGGTTCAGATTGTGGTATTGTGATTAGGTTAAGCATGACTTTAGTAAAAAATATTATCATTTATATTAGAAGACATTGTAAAGTAACTACTTCATCTCAGATAAGGGGAAATAAAATGTAGAACAAATAACATTAATTAGCACAACTTAAGATTACGTTAATATGATATGATCTAAAACGTTATCTGTATGCATAGTTCTTGCTAGCTGAAGGTAACACATCCCTGCCCTCAGAAATGGGGCTAGACTGTCATCTGTTACCATATTTACAACCTTGACATGGTACTGAACTCTAATGAGTCATTACCCAAAGATTCCATCATTACCTCTGCACACTGCGGTGTTCCATATACATTCTCCTCATCCCTATTACTGGGGCTCACTGGTGCCAAAAACACATCAATGCACATCAACGAC
>JAZGTJ010008241.1:0-21336 GCA_036877575.1 Botia almorhae
AACTTAATAATCTATTAATGAATGATTAAAGCAGTGATTAAATGTTTATAAGCATAATAAAACTAAAGTAAGACAATAAAAGGAAAATGATGGAATCCCTCATGTGCAAGCATGAATATAAAGGTTAGAGAGCGAAGAATGGTAACTTTGTATGCAGACATAGCCTGTTCAAGCTACTCTCCCAAAACTTCGCTAAGAGAATGGTCCAAAGAGGAGATGGAACGGCCCAAAAAAGCGAGCGGCAATATTAGTCTGACAAAGTTTCTTCACGAAAACAGGACTGTTGTTAGAGATGAAATTCAGTTGGGTTGGGACAAAGTAGCGGGCTATATATTTAATAAAGATTCCCGCGTCGTAAAGTTCTACATTACAGACCGAAAAGACGTGTTTGTACCGGGAGAGGATCCCAGCCTGGATTTCGGCGATAAAGACTGGAATTTGTTTTACGATCACGTCTGGAACGACCTGAAAGAATGTCACAAAGAGCCTCTATTCATTGCAGAATGGGATGCTGTATCGCCGTACGGTCGGTACCGCGTGGTCAGCAACCATTCTAAAAAGAGGGTGCCGGATGACTGCATTTACATTTTCTACTGCAAAGACAATAGGTTTCTACACGAATGCTCGGCGATCATCCAGAGTGCCGAACATCATGAGATGTACGAGATGAGGTTTTTGTTCAAGTGGACGTTTACGCTTTGAGACTCATGTTTTCAGCCGTAAACAAAATGTAAACTATATGCTCGACGACTACCGCAGAGTTAAAGTACAACTGTTTCACCCTGAAAAAAGCGTGCGTGGTGATTTGTGTATCGAGCCATCTCCGCCCATTTATTCTTATATCCTTTATCCTAAAAATATCATTTATTAAAGAACTGCCTGTGTGGGAAGATGTGAATAACTATTGTATCAATCTGTGCAACAGTTAGAAAACTTTTGGATGCTGTGTCTGAAGACTGGGATGAGGCCGATGTTACGGAGGTCTTGATTATGTGTACGTATGTAATGGAACTATGCGTCTGGCTACAATCCTAAAATGAGAAACAATGCATTGTTGAAATTGTTGAAACGTGGGTAGCCCACATACTGGGGTGTGACGTTAGGGCCTGCATGAATTTTATTTTTGGCTGGACAACGTGTAAAATTGTACCGCCTTTATTGTGCGATATTTTCTGCTAACATGTAACCGATATAATCTGCGTGTTTATTTTTATGATGTGTACCAAATAAAAGTATGAATCATACTCTTTCGGTCATCATTCTTTTGTAGAAAGTCGAAACGCCATAATGGTCGAGCTCATGAAAAAGATTTATTACACACCTTCCAACCCCGGTTCTTTAGGGGGTAAAAAACACTTAAAAGGCGCCGTCCTAAAGGATGGAGGCGTACGGCTAAGCGATCAGCAAGTATCAGAGTGGTTGGCCGGCGAGAACGCTTACACTCTGCACAGAACGACTCCTATAAAATACAAACGAAACAGAGTTATCATTTATGGTGTGGATACGCAGTTCCCGGCCAAGAAAAACAAAAATAGTCAATATTTACTAACCTGTACGGACCGGTAGTTACTAAGGCGTTTGAATCCATACTTGATGAAGGGCGCTGTCTGCAGAAATTGCAGACGGATCGTGAAAAGGAATTTTTCGTGCAGATTTCAAAAGTGAGAGGCCTGTTCGCCAAAAGGTATGAGCAGAACAACACCGAAGTACCGCATCCTTCGGAGGGGTAAGCCCAGCGAGCAGACGGTCTGTTTCAAAATAGACGAAGACGACAGATCTGCATTCTTTACTCATTTCTTAACAGTGTTATACCAGTATGCGGACAAGCTGAAATTTAAAAACGGTGTAAAAACGAAATTAAAAAAATAAGAAGGGTCTGGCTTGCAGAAAGGACAAAAGGACGAAATAAAGCTGAACAAAACATTCAGCTGGGAGGGTTCTCACAGCATCCAACGGGAGCTTAATGCTCGCAGCATCGGACAGGTAAACCACGCCGGCAGGTGAACGAAAGCGTTGTCGCGGGCGGGCTTACATTTTGAGGAAAACGAAATTTTAAAACTGGCTTCTCTGTTCGATAGGGGGGCCCTCGCAACATCGAGCCCCCAGGAGCTACGACGGAGATGCTCACTGCATTGGACGGGTAGACCCGCGCCTGCAATCGAAGGGGTGACACCCACAGCATTCGGACGGGGGGGCTCGACCAGCAATTTGAAGTGGCGAAGGTGAGGACCGGGTGGTCCTGCACGACTTCCAAACGGGATGCCTGCATACCGACGCGAACATGACCATCCGACGACGCCTAGCAAGACAGGCTCACTGCTGTTCGAGCAGGGAGGGCTCAACCGGTGCTTAAAGAGAGGAGGATGAAGCTCTGCCTGTGAACGGGGGCCTGCAAGAAAACAAGTAAAGAAGTTAAGATGTGCGTTTTTTTTGACGAACGAAAATAGAGGGAATAATTTCAAAAAAATTGATCGTTTGGAGACTGGACCATGGAAACTCAACACTGCAGATAATTTAAGAGAGAGATACAGTTGAATGGGAGACGGTAAGTTAAAGGTATATAAAATATACAATAAAATGGCTTTTCTTTGCTTGTAAAGAAAGTAAGTCGGCGATTGTAGGATGGATATTTGGATTGAAGCGAGAAGTGATGGATAGGTCGGAGCACTGGAGAAAACCAAAGAAGGCCAAAATAAAAACATTGCGTCGAGAGTGTGAGCGGTGCTAACGGAGTTGTAGCCAAGACAGAGGGTGTAAATGCAGCTGGTGAGTATGTTAGTAATGGGCTGACTGTTATCGGGCGGGAATGGTGGATTCTTTGAATGCCTTTCATGAGGAGGGAGGTTTGTGAATTGTTAATCGCTGGGGATGGTTCACTGAAAATTAATTTATGAAAAAATTTTAGGCCACTAAGTAGCCTTTAATGACACTGACTTTTAACGCTGGGATTGTAAGATACGAAAGAGGTGATGATAGGAGAGAGATCCAGAAATTGTAGGTTATACGCGAGGTGAAATGATTTGAAGTTTTTCATGCTAAATAATAAATTTGAAGTGTCCTGTGAGAAAAGCTTGAGGGATGGAGTTAATGGAGAAGTCGAGGAGATGGTTTAACGGGTGATTTAGGGAAAGATGAGTTGAGCGTAAAGAGGTACTGGAGTTGGGGATGGATCCGCTGCCAGAATTTCTGAATAGAAAAACGAGAGAGAGCGATTAAATATTTGGAACCCGGAATGTGCTCCGTGATTATAACAAATTGATCGCGGGTTGAAATCCAGGTAAAGCGTCTCCGAAAATGCATAAATGCTGGGGAACTACAACGACCTTATTACCTTATTAATGAAGACCTTATTAATGCAGAATACCGTTGTTTCATTGTCACAATGCACTAAAATAATTTTAGCTGACCATTCTTTGCCCTAGAGAAAGGCTGCTATGACAATGGGATAGAGCTCAAATAAGGCAGAGGAGGCTGAGAACTGAGGTGAATCGAGGAGCTGGGGTGGCCGTGTCGACACAAACCAGCGGCCCTGATAAACACCGCCAAAACCTACGGAGGGGGCAGCATTGGTAAAGAGTTGGATGTCAAGAGGGGAGGATAAGAGGTTGTCATAGAAAAAGTTAACCTGGTCCATTGGTTTAGAAACATAATCCGTAAATTTGGTTAGTTTTTACATTCGTAGGATATATGAATTTCGTCTTCCAAGGTTTAAACGGAAAACGCGAGGGAAAGGAAATGCGAAATGAACGGGCGGCCCTGGGGAATTACGCGCCTGGCAAAATTTAAATGACAGGAGTGTCAATGGAGGAGTTCGCGTTTTAAACAAGATTAACTTTAAGATCAGACGCGACCAGGATAATTCTGTCAATTCTCTCTTAGGGTAAGGAGGCCTGAAATTTAACTAAGTCTAAATTTAATTCATTTGTTGAGGTCGGACCTGATGTCTTGGGCAATAGGGATACCGAGTTCAGCAAACACTTTTAGGACCGAGAGGAGGTGAGCGGCTGGGACAGCATCGTGAGGTGAAATTATTAGGAAATCATCGGGCAAATGGAGTAGGTAAGGAATTCGTCGTAATTGTTGGACAGAATCTAGCATATGGCTTCTGACATGGTGTTGAATATTTCGGGGCTGCTTTTGCAACCAAAGGTAATGCACGACGAAGTAAAATTTATTGTGCCAACGGATGCCAAACAAATGCCATAACTTTGGACTGGTGGGCATTAATTTAAAATTTAAAAGCTACCTATATGTCTACTTTAGCCAACGTGTTTTAACCAAGCGACGGCCATGCAACCCAAAGGTCATTGAACCCCCTGAATAAGGGTGGAGGGGAAGGTCAAAGATCAAACCCATTAATCATTTTGACATAAAGTGCCACATATTTACTACTCATGTAAATAACGGTAGGCTTACTAAAGAAGTCTATCAAATCCTGATCTGTCTTAGGGTCATTTCATCCAGTCCCCCATCATCTGGTTTTAGAGTTTGAATCCAGAGTTTGAGACCTTGGGAAATGAAAGACAGACTGATTTAGTGTGGAGCCAGTACATCTGTTTCTGTGGAAAGTTTTCCCGGTTCCGGTTTACCAAATTAATGCAGCCTAGTAATCCCTTTGGGGATTTGAGTAATAAACCCATATGACAATGTGTAGGCAAAATTAAAGAGATGGGTCTTTAGTCTAGATGTAAAATGACAGAGTGTATCTGCCTCCCGGACAACACTGGGAAGACTATTCCAAAGTTTGGGTGCCAAATACAAGAAGGATCTACCACCAGCACTTGTTTTTTACATTCTGGGTACTGATAGTTGGCCAGAATTTTTAGATCGCAGTGAACGCAAAGGACTATAATAGGAGAGAAGCTCACTTAAGTATTGAGGAGTTAAACCATTCAGGGACATTCATTTGTGGGAAATAAGCAGGATTTTAAAACTTATACAATGCTTGATAGGCAGCCAGTGTACAGTTGACAAAAGATTATTAATACGAGAAAACAGTAACTTTGAATTTTTTATAGAACATTTACCTTTTACACAGTGGAGTTCGCATTCAGCGGCTGACTAACACATACAGTGGAGGCGGGGGAGGGGATGGTACTTTCCGCCAAGATTAAAAAATATGGACAAATATACTGTACATTTACTGAAAACATACTAACCTGACGATAGCAAGGGGGCATAAACAAGTAAAAATAACCAGGTTAATGCTCATTGTTATTACAAATATTTACTCATAGTCATGCCATTATGTTCGTAAACCATCAGCCCTTCCTTGTTAGCGCATTCCACTGAAAATACACACTTGACTAAGTCACACAATATCATTTCAAACTACTAATAATTTCTCTAAAACAGTCAGTCAGTTGAACTGCAGTGTAAAAGTTTTCGTTACATTACTTAACAATGAAAGACGGATAAAATATGGATAAAATGTCACACTATTTTGGGAACGTTTTAGCCACCAAAGCCTGCCTGCAGAGATCAAGGTCCCATAATACTATGCGAAAATATAAATAAACAGAGAAAAACCTGTAAATCATGTTCTACGAACAATTTCTGTAAAAATATACAGTCAAAGAACTGTTAATATACAGATATTTTTAACAGAGCAGAAAGGGGTCCACACAGCTATTAAGACTGAGTATATTATTTCATTAAGAGTTTAAAGACAACGAGGAAAAAAGCAGCACATGTTTCCTTTGTGAGGTCATTTCAATGCAAATAAAATGTATTGCCGGTATCACACTGGTAACAGACTAGTATCCCTGCTTCTATTTATGGCCAAGATTCTGGAAAAAGTCGTGTTTAGTCAAGTCTCTGCCATTCTCACTCAGAACAACCTTTTGGATAACAACCAATCTGGCTTCAAGAAAGGTCATTCGACTGAGACTGCACTGCTCTGAGACTGTTTTTATCCTGCTGGATTTGTCAGCCGCTTTTGACACTGTAAACAACCAGATCCTGCTGTCTGCGCTCACATCAGATTCAAGGCTCTGATGTTTGCATTCAAAGTGACTACTGGATTCGCACCTCCTTACCTGCTCTCACTTCTTCGCACCTATGTGCCCTCCAGAAACTTGCCTTCAGCTAATGATTGTTGCCTTGTGGTTCCATCCCAAAGAGGGAAGAAATCACTTTCCCGGACTCTTACTTTCACTCTGCCCGTTTGGTGGAATGAACCATAACTCTATCAGAACAGCTGAGTCATTAGCTGTTTTCAAGAAAAGACTAATTCTATTTCGTCTTCACTTCCTTAACTAATCAACTAATACACCGCCACTACCTCTACTTGTACTTCTTTTATTAAAATAAAAAAATGACTTCTTACACGGCTTCTTATACAGGTCACGGCTTCTTACCCAGGTCTCAGGAATACACTTATATAGCACTTATTCATTGTTGCTCTTATAGTTGTTGAAATTGCTTCCTTGTTCCTTGTTGCTTTGGATAAAAGTGTCAGCTAAATGACTAAATGTACATGTAATGTATTGCGAAACACAACTCCAGACCTTGGAGGGAAAGAGCAGAAGTCAATCTCACTCACCGCCGATGCACGCCTTTATTATGCCACATTCCCACATTCCTTTAGAGCATTTATATGGGAGGTGGTTATGTTTTTTAATGCCCCAAGCGGTACTAGTAACAATTGAATTAGAGAGCTCTCTAATTCAATTATAGAGCTCTACAAATACGATTAGCGATCTCTCTAATTCAGTTACAGAGCTCTGCAATCCAGTTGATAATAGTAACAATAATGATTAGAGAGCTCTTTAATTCAATTATTACTAGTAAGAATTATAATTACAGAGCTCTACAATTGCATTTGTACTAGTAAAACTCGTATTCATTAGATGCAAAACAGACTTTCGCTTCCTTAAAAACCCGCCTATGGTCAATTGCAATTCAAAATAAAAGTCCCGCGGTTCGCTATTATCCTGAAATATATTTACAGACTTTGGAAGCATATTAATTGTATTCACATTACTCTAGTATTAGATGACGGCAAGGATTTTATTGAAAGACTATATTTAGTAATTTAGTGAATTAATTCAATCACCTTGGAGTATTGTTAAATGTAAGAGCTAAGGCTATTCACAAAATTTCAATCGATTAATGAAATATAAAAGAAGAGAACAGACTGTAGTATTGTATAAAAAATATGATATTCTGCATTGTGCATACTTCTCTAAATCATTCTCTTAAATGTGTGTCAGGTCATTTTAAGAAATATATTCCAGAGACTGCTTTTACATGCCTTATACAGTAAAAGACTTAGACAGAAATATTTTGAGACAGAGGAATTAAAGAATAATATAAATTAATAGGTTAATTCTTTTCAGCAATTCTCCAAATAAGTATAGAGTATATATACTGTCGACGTATTTTAATAAAGACAACGGGTCTTAATCATATGATTCAGATTATTTAATTTTATTTAAGTGTTTTCCCACTCTTCTAATTTGTTGCCAAACTTCACCAGCCAGCTTCCCATGCAGGGGCGTAGCAACGCAAATTTCAAATTTGAGTATATCACAAAAATAGGTTCCTGAAAGCTATCAAGGCAATTTCCCAAAATTGCCAGTAGGGTGCTTTAAAATGCCAATTGGTATTCTATTTAGAATTTACTATATGAACATGAGGGTCACATCACCTGACAGCTGTTCCCCCAATGTAAAAGTGTATGGCAGGATGTATTTACATTTATGCATTTGGCAGACGCTTTAATCAAAAGCAATAAAGTTAAACGTTAAGTTAATCACTTAATTAGTATGCATCCCTCAGAACCGAAACCACAATGTCTGCACTGCTAGCGCACCGCGTAAGCCAACTGAGCTACAGGAGCTTGATACACCTGAATGGATGTATGTGTGCTTTTGTGGTTGACACCAGATGCCTGATGAATATGCATAAGACATGATTAGCATAATAAGATGACGTAGAATAGAGAGCTCTAAACCTGCAATTAAAGAGCTCTTTAATCGTAATAGTAGAGCTCTCTAAATTAAATTCTGTAATCAAATTCTTACTAGTAAGAATTCAATTAGAGAGCTCTTTAATTCAAATACAGAGCTCTGCAATTAAACATATATTTATTTAGATTTTTTACTAGTAAGAATTCAATTCGAGAGCTCTGCAATTGCATTTTGTCTCATTTATTCCTGTATTTTCTAGTTGGTGTTTCATGTGTATGACTTGAATTGTTTATTGGTTTTCGATTGTTTGCTGCCTGCCTCTGTATTTGGATTTACTCTGTCGTCTCTTGGATTGTTTGCTGCCTGTCTCGACCCACACCTGTCTATCCTTTGCTCTTTTGCCTAGCCCATGTCATACCTGTTTGCCGTTGTTGACCCTGCCTGTTTGTTGTACTAAATACATTTTAGTAAAGTGTAATGTAAACAACAGGACAACTGTTATAATAGAAAATATATTGTTAATATCTCATTTATCATATTGTGAATGTGCATAAGACAGAAAGGCTGCATTTAGAAACAAGGCTAGGAAGTTTTCAGCAATATATGACAGTGACACATTATCCTGTCATTTTATGTCTCCTCTGTGTGACCTTATCAATGTAAATTTTGGCTCAGCTTTCTTTGAAGGATACACAAAATGTTTAGTATATAATTACGATACAGAATAGATGTCTAATATTTTTCCATGTAATTTAAGAGCCATTTGTCAGTTCTGTGGAAATGACACAGTACTGCTTGCTATGAATTACAGGAAATCTAATTGCTTTCATTTCAGATAAGTGTTTAGACTGCAGTCAAGGCTAAAGGAGAATATTTTGAGGCTTATTATAAGAGTAATAGATAAAGGTTCCATTTTAGTCAGCTCACACACACACACTGCAGTTCTGCAGATGTGCTTTGCAACAAAATGGATACATTGAACTGCTCTATGAATGCGTGTGAACCAGTATGTTTTAGTATGCATACATATAAATCTAACAGACCAGATGTTTAGAGCTGGGAAAAAGTTCATCAGAAGGCTGCACCTGTTTCTCTTGTTTTTGTCCATGCATCTGGAGATAAACACTTTTACTAATTTTTCAAAGTGATTCTTCTTTGTCATCACCATCATCATGTTTTATTATAATACATAGCGCTGCTGTGGTAGTTGTTTCTAACATGCTGAAAGACTACACTTGTATTGATATTTTCACAAGGCATTAGCACGGTTCATCCATCTCTTGCTTCTGCACTTTGCTTGCTTTTGTCAAAAACTGACAATATTGATCGTAGCTCCTTTCTAGTCATTTGTCCATTTTTCTTCTTACCTGCTCATCTCTCTCTGTCTGTAACGGAATTCAGACTCACAGACAGATGGCAGTTAAGCTGACAGGCGTATTTATTGCACAGAGTAGTAATGAGTAAAAAGATATGATAATGTCCAGCCATATATAAAACAGAAATGGTAATGAGGATACTGACGATGTAAATCCAGGAGCTGATCAGACACCGGGTGAGTGGGGTGAGTGGTGAGTGGTGAGTGGTGAGTGGAGCGTGCGTGCGTGCGTGCGTGCTTATAAAGTGTTCTTGATTGAAATCAGGTGCAGGTGATCAGTACTCAGGTGACTGTGAATGCTAAATGTGGGTGGAGCCAGGTGCTTCCATGACACTGTCCTCATCATTGTGTTTAAAATTAGCAGGCTTAAATATCTGTTGACAAAGTTAGACAGATCTTTTGACCTGTAAGTGACAGTGTATTTAGGCTTTACATTTTCACATTCATGCAATTAATCTGAACTCGTCTGTACAGGATTAGGATACTGTATAGGTTTAGTATGATGTATGAAAAGGTTTACGGTTTATAAAAACAGCCACTTGGTTTAAGCACTCACAAGATTACAATACCAATGCTGAAACTTTACCGTATTTTTATTTTGTTGTCAGATTTATTTATGTAAGGGATAATGATGAAAATGATTTGTTTTTGTTTCTCAGACTGCAGAATGGTATACGAGAGAATCAAGGAAAAATCAGTTGCTTGTGACAATAATAAATTATGTGTCTTAGTAAACAATATACAAAAATATTTGACCGCAAAATGCTTTAATTAATCAGAATCAAGCTTTCCAGAGACTATTAATAGAAATCAACGTTTTGCATCAGTATAAATATTTGGCATACTATTATTTCTTATGTATGTTTTGTATCCCAATGTGTCCTGCTCCCACTGCATAGTGTTATGACGAATCAGACTGAGTAGGATCCATCAGTGTAACGAAGAGTCAAAGGGGTTAGAATTCATATGCAGCTTTTATTAGAATGGTCAAACAGGCGAAGGTAATCAACAGTGGCCTGTGTTGTCTCTGCAAGAATCAAAACAATAAACAATCCAATCAAGGGATAGGCAGAGAACAATCTATAACCAAAAGACAATCCAGATCATACACAAAAAATCCAGATAATCCAGATAAAAAACACTCAGTGATGTTCAAGGGCATGCGATCCAGGATATCACCTGTGTTAACCCACGATCTTTCCTCTGGACCATACCCCTCCCAGTCCACCACGTACTGTAGAGCACAACCCAGCCTAGAGACCAGAAGCTCATGGACTCTGTAGGCCTCCTCGCCGGCAACCACGATCGGGGGGGTCTGTCCACTGGGGGCTTCCTACGCCTCTCCAACAGGCGGGTTTCAGGAGATACATGTGGAAAGTAGGAGATATACGATAATTACCCGAAATAACGCTTATCTTAAATGAAATGAAACTGGAGTGATTTGTTTAACAATTTGGGATGGACCAACATACCTGGGGCTTAATTTCTTGCACAGGAGTCAAAGGCGTAGATCTCTGGTTGACAACCAAACCCATTGGCCGGGAGCAAAATTGGGACCAGCGATGAGTGTTTGCTTGCAGCATTTGACTTCTGACAGCGTGTAGTAGATGAGTGTAGTATACTGTAGACTGTAGTAGATCTGACAATATGATTTAAGAAACTGTGTTACCTGATTTAAATGTTACGTCTGGCTATTTGATTGAGGATGGTAGCGAGACGCAAGGCTAACGTTTACCCCTAAATTCTTGAAAAAAGCAGACCAGACTCTGGACGTGAACTGGGGTCCTCTGTTCGAAACAATATCCTCAGGTAATCCATAAAATCTGAAAACGTTGTTGCAGAGGAGTTCTGCTGCGTCTAGTAAAGTGGGAAGTTTAGGTGAAGGCATGAGTCTGCAAGCCTTCGAAAACCGGTCAACTATTGTGAGTGTTATGGTATTGCCTTAAGGGTTAGGTAGATCAGTTATAAAATCAATTGAGATATGTGACCAGGGGCATTGGGGGGTGGGTAGTGGCTGCAGTAATCTGGCTGGGAGTTGTCTAGGAGTGTTAGAGCTTTGGCATACGACACACTGATGGATGTACTTGAGCACGTCAGAAGAGAGGGAGGGAGAGTAGCGATTCTTAATTAGTTCTATCATGGCTGTAATACCAGGGTGACCTGAACTAAGGGAGTCATTGATTAGAGTAATGAGACATTTGCAGAGGGACTCAGGTACGAAGGTAAGACCAGCTGGGCATGATGAAGGAGGGGGATTCTGACTGTTGATTATGTTGATTTCAGTAGAAATATCCTATTGCACAGGGGGTAACAATAATTTTGGGTTCTGGATTGGAGAATGTGGGGGTTTCGTCTGATTGGTGGGAGAGGGAGTCTGCTTTGGTATTTTTAGACCCGGGCCGGTACATGATTGTAAATTGAAGCTGGGTAAAGAACAAAGCCCATCTAGCCTGTCGAGGATTGAGTCTTTTAGCGGTGCGTAGGTATTCCAAATTCTTATGGTTGGTTAACACTACAAAAGGATGGGAAGCTCCCTCGAGCCAGTGTCCCCACTCCTCGAGAGCCAGCTTCATTGTCAATGGCTCCCAGTTACCTACATCATAGTTATGCTCAGCCAGTAAGAGTTTGCAAGAGAAAAAGCGCATGGGTGTAATCTGGGGGGCAAACCATGGCGTTGTGACAGTATAGCGTCAACCCCTGTGTTGGAGACATCTGCCTCTACTACAAACAGGAGATCGGGGTCGGGATGTTTAAGGATGGGAGTTGAAGTGAACCATTCTTTTAACTCTTAAAATGCTGATTCTGCTTAAGGAGACCATCTTAACTTACTAGATGTTTGTTTAGTCAAAGAGGTTAAAGGGGCTGCGGCAGAACTGAAACCTCTGATGAAATGTCTGTAAAAGTTAGCAAAACCCAGGAACCTCTGTAATTCTTTGACGGTTCTGGGTTGGGGCCAATTAGATACCGACTTGACTTTGTGTGTGTGACTAATGTGAGGTGTGTCGGTTGAGTTGGTATTGGTGTAATGCAAGCTGTGAAGCCTGTACTGTTAACGTCGCAGACAACTGCACAAGGGCTCCTGGATCCTGTGGTGGCAAAGTCTTCTGTAACGACGAATCAGACTGAGTAGGATCCATCTGCAGTTAAATTTATTAGAAGGGTTGGCAGTCAGTAACAACAAACAATCATAAAAAAAAGCGTAGGCAAAACAAGAGAATAATCATAAGACAGGCGTGGGTCGAGGCAGGCAGCAAACAATCAATAATGGTAAGACAATCCAAAATAATAGGGCAGGTGGCAAACAATCGAAAACAAGAAACAATCCAGATCATACACAATAAACCAACAGATAATAAACAGGGGAAAACTGCTCAGAAATAATGCTTAAGGCAAATCAAAACTTTGCAACGATTGATTGAGAATGTCTGGTTTATATGGAGAGTGGTGATGAGTTGCAGGTGACAAACAGGAAGTAATCAGTCCAGGTAAGTGCATTGTGTGAATTGCAGTCCATGGAAATCCGATCAGTACTCCGGTAAGGGTTCCCTCTGGTGGCACGGCGGAGAAGAGGCTGGTGCCTCCACTGTAACACAGCCTTTCTTGAACATGTTTAAACGGTGGATGACAACAGAATCTCAATGTGTTTACCAACACTGAATTAAAATGTGAGACAGAAAAACTGATGTCTAATTTGGTACTTTATACATTGTAATACAAATTAGGCCTGCACAACATTTCTCCTAGCTTTTTTCTTGTTTACTCAACATTTGTGGCAAGTAGTTCACCTAACTCAATTGAGTCATTAAAAAACATCAGCTGAACCAACTTAAAATAATAGTTTTATGAGTTTACTCAACTAAAGGATGTAAAGTTCACTTGATTCATCTTTTTTTTAAATTATTTTACTTAGTTATATTGCAGGCAAGACCATCTACAGGGCATTAGCTGAGTAACTGCTCAAATTTATGCTCATTATGAAAGAACTCTAAATACAACGGACAACGGACAGTGGCAACAATAACAACAACAAAAAGCTTCTAAACACTAAAACAGTAACCTTTTAAAAATATTAACCACCAAATTGAAAAAGCTGCAATGCATTCTGAGAACTTTCAAACCCTTGTTTAATGTAAAATTGTTCGTTCAGATTAAAAATTGGACAAACATTTTGACACATTATTTATAAACACTAAATCCAGTCAACAAAATAATTCAACATGTTGAAGACTAATCTTATTCAGTATATATGAAATAGTACAGTTATTCCTCCTACAAGAAGATCTTTGTTTAGTTTATTTCCTTTGTTAGGAGAACATTTCAAATTAGATTGTTTACAGTGTAATCATAATAGTTTAAATGAAACGGTTAGTTTGAGAGATGGTTTGTATGCAAAAAAAGGGGTAAGCCATGCCAACACAAACCACACGTTGTTCCAAAAGACCTGTGGTGCATTTTGATTAAGACAACATCAAAACATGTTGTCATCAAATGTTTTTCCTGAAAAGTCAGACTTACATGCATACTAATGCTTTCTGTAAAATTATTCCAATTTTAAAAATGCGCTAAAGAAATAAAGTTGGTAAACGACAACAAAGCCGTTGTTAATTTTTTGATGAGGTTAAAAGGTAAAAAAAAGAATCTTCAAATTTTTTATCTATATCAGTACTGATAAACTTGAGATGCATGCAAGATGCATGCTTGATGATTGTCTTCCTGGAGTCTTGGAGTGGTCTGACAGCAGGGTAATAGTATTAACCACGACTCCAGGCTGTGCAGGGTAAAAATGCTCCATAATGAGTTGCATAAGAGGTGTCCTAACGGGCTGTATTTCTCTTTGCTGAAGCCTAGAGAATTGATTTTTCCCTTCATCACCACCTATATCAATATATTATATTATGATCTTTTTTTATTTTTACATTTATAATCCACTTGATTTATAAACCTGTCCATTCTGGAGAGGGGCCTCAGTAGTTATCCCCCAATCCAACCTTATTAAGTAACTCTATTAATGACATATAATGCTGATTTACAAAATGTAAATGTGCAACATATTTGATGGAAAGGCGCACCCAATGTTAATTTCAAAAGATGTGTTTATCTAATTTGACACTAATGGTTTTAATGGTAGAAGACATTGGAAGATCAGCACCAGTTAATCTGTTAAAATCTATTCTCACTCTTAACATTATGTAAACACAAGCAAGGTGTGGTCGCTGGTTTAATATTTTAGTCAGACAGTCTGCTTCATATCTGAATAGATGGCTCTTGGCCAGAATAAACTAGAATATGTGCAAATTTATCAACTTTGGCTTGAGAGATGTTTACTGAGAACGAGTGCAGATTGTCTTGTTGAACAGGGACAAAGAGAGCACTGACACTTTATAAGAGCTGTCAAAAAGCGCAATAGAGATTTTCCGATGCTAGTAAACGCAAGCCCATTTTGAACACTGGGTGTGCCACTGATTCAGATGGGGTCAGAAGTGTGTGCAGCAAAAACCTCTTTGATTGTCACTCAAACAAGGCAAAAACTCTTTCTTTCCCAATAGAGCTAACATGCACACTACCTCATAGAATTATGGCACCTTCTGAAAATCTACCATGAACATGAGTATGTCTAGAGTAGGGGGCTCTTAATGGTAATTTTTGTTTAAATTGTTTTTGAATTCTTTTGGACACAGCATTTATACTTTTCATGTTAAAAGCTTTACTTAATCAGTGGTAGCACAATTATATAGTTTTCACCACAAGGGGTCTTTAAACAAACATACTTGTTTTTGCATTAAAAAAGTACGGCAAGTCACCACATATAGGAGTCATGATATTACAATGGAGACAGGCAGGCAAGGAAAACAGGTGGAGATGAAGATTGAGATTGAGATTGAGATTAAATTGTTTGTTATTAGTAAAAGACACAAGAGCAACCAGGACCGGCATTCAAATATGCAAACATACAAAGAGTGACAAAAGTTAAACACATGGGCTATATATACACAGGCAAGACAAGCTAACAGGTTAACAAGGGGGTGGAGCTAGTAATTAGCATGCAAGAGGGTAACCATGACAACAAACAAGGAAACTGAATAGCAGGTAGACAAGAGGTAAAATGCAAAAGACAGAGAAAACACAGACAGAAATATATTATACATACACATTTTTATATTTTTTGGATGTCAATTCATAATATTAGTAATGTTATTTTATTGTTGTTATCATTAGAAATTTGCCATGATGATTTTACATGACCCCGCCACACAAACCGATCCTCATTTAGTTCGTTAGGGACATAATTATTATATCATAAATCATTATTACTGTTAGAATTTTTGGATTTTTGTCTGAGAAGATTTTGAGTTCTGAAACTTCTGAAAAAGTGTCATCACTCTTTTTCCTCTTATAATAAAATAAAAGACTCTAACTAGCAAGAGTCAAAATCTGTCTGTGTGGTAGACTATTTTCCAGGCCAAACAGGGTCAGATAAAATTTATTTTTAAAACACACACTTTGTGTTACATTGACTTTGATGAGACAGGGCTATTTGATATGTTACTGATTAAAAAAAAAATACTCCAAAATATGTACTTGCAAGCAGCAATATTAATTTCCGAGAAAACCAAATAATTAATAAAGCCTTACAATATACAAGTCTCAAAGCTTGCACTTTGGCCAGAAAGTTGAGGTTGGAGTCAGGTTGGATGGATGGCATTGCTCTGTGTGTGTCTCTTTACACACAGCTGTAACTCATACATTTATATACCCTTTGCAAAATCATTAAGACGTTAACATTTAAAAAAAAAGGTTTTTATTATTATTTATTATTATATAGCACTACTATAAACAAACTGCATGATGGCTTTGGGTGTATATTAAAGCCAAAATAACTTAAACTACTCAAATTATCCTGTTCAGAAAGGTACATGCCCTTGTTTATCATTTTTTACATTTAGAACATTATGTGACACAAAAGAACTTACAACACCATTTTGGGCCATTTTGTGTACATGTTGTGTACAAGCCTCATCTCCCAGGACACCCTAGGGACCTACAGTATGTGACTATTACAGATAAATTGACATGGTCATTGACTCTTGGGGGGCAAATAAGGGAATGTAAACCTTTGAATAGTGTCTTCAGTTATTTTGTCATGTATATATGAATATATGTAAATATCTGATGTCAGATAGCTTGAGGAAACACTGGATTAAAAGGAAATGCAGTTGTCGTGATACATTTCCTTAAAAAGGTACCTGGAGATGTACTCATTTTTATTTACAGGATAAATACACCATACTCAGCATCCCCTCACAGAACTCTGTAAATTAAACTCCTACCAGTGTTAAATCAACAAAATGTCTTACGCAGACCTGCTCTATTTAAATCCAATTTTACAGCCTTCAGACAGGAGTGCAGATAGCTGACCACTTGGCTAAGTCTAATTTATGAGGGAAAAGTTTGCAGCGACTTTTTTCATTTAGGAAGCAGACAACTGTGATGGACATTTTTTAAATCTACTAATTATATACATTACATGTAACACATTGATTGTATTAATCTCTCCTTAATACATTTTAATACGTTTAAGTCACATGCTTGTTTAATCAATTATCTTTAAAGTATAATTAATAGTTTTTCTTAAGTAGAATAATTAGGGTGCTATAAAAGAGTGAAAGAGTTTCTACACATGACTGAAGAAGGAGAAAACAACATCCCAAGGGAGCAGTGTACCAGGACGGATGAGTTAAGTCCAAGGACAACCATACATCAACAGGCTGGCAGGTGATACCATGGAGGTAATGTTTCAACCATTTTAATTGGGTAGATGATGTTATTTTGCTACTTCGAAATGCATATCTTTGACTATAAAACTCTGGTCTGTGAGCCCCACCTCTTTGTCTCTATGCTTACAGCCAGCTGTGTGTAAACCAGACCTTTTCTGCAGAAAATAAATGCATGACAAAGACAACCCCTGTTTGGTTTTTCATACTCAGTCTTCACAATTATTTTATTACTTTAATCAACAAGGTGAAGTTATTTAAATGGTTAGCACGGATGAGGTTTTGTCGAAATTGTGGGAACTTTTTGAAAGCAATTGTTTAATATGATAATACAGTATTTTATATATGGCAAGATGTCAATTTTCAGCTGTCATAGACTAACATTATACAGTATTCATATTAGCTGTATTGGCTATTATTGCGAACTAAAAGAATGAAAGTTTAAATAAACTTAATGTCCTTATTTGATACGAAGTATTTGGCTATAATTATACACCGCTGTACTGACATATTCCTTGGTGAATTGTCAGCCCTTCTTTTTGTGTTTTGGTAATAACAGTTAAGGTTAATAGGGACAAAAAGTGCATGATTCATTTTATCACTGCTTTCAGACAAAAGCTTGACTGATTGCAAAACTGTAGAAAGAGTTCCACCTTGTGATGGAAGTCGTTTAGTTAGCCATGCTACATTTTTTCTTTAGGTAGAAAAGATTGACTGAAGTAGGTTGTCTCTAAAGCGTCCATAATTATTATCTCTGCAAGCTTTTTGCCTTTGGTATTGTTGAAAATTAGTTAATTCTGGTGTCAGTCTGTTTAGAATAAATATAACTTTGTAGCTCTTTAAGATATCAAAAATACACAGAGATAGAGTTGTGACGTGAGCACAACAGACAACAAACATTTTTATTTAACCTCTGCACAAGAACAACATGCATCCACAAACAGCTCAAATGCTCATGAGCTTACTTCTTAAAGGGTACATTAAAATAGGCATGTGTGTGTCAGTGATGGGTGAATTGTCACTAGATCAGTGATGTGTGAGTTGCTTGTATCTGCCCATAGAATTTAACTTAAAAGCTTTAGTTTAAGTGTTCTGTACTCTTTTAACCTCAGGGTTGCCAGATCAGTCATGCAAGTTGTTTCAGTTTTGCAACTTGATTTCAGTCTTCATGAAATACCTTTAGACATTTTTACGATTAACAAAATATGACAGCTCTCTACATAGCTATATAGTGGCCTTTAAACATTCTGGTATTGTGGAACAAAACTCTCAACACAGAACTATGTGGACCATAAGTTTTATTTGATTTGTTTGTCATTGCCACAACATTATATGCAGTATGCATGGTCCATGACTCATGGACATAGATTAAGTGCAATGATTAATGTAAACATTAAAGCTGCACTCTGTAACTTTTGCTTCTCTTTCGCCATCCTCTGTTCATCCTCCGAGTTATTTTCTTAACATGGATAAAAGCTAAAATCAGCTAAAAGCTCTCCACCATTACAACATACACACATGCGTTTTGGTAGCTGGATCTTCCTCTTTCTGTTTACAGACGTGACATAACCACATAACCAAGTCAAACTGATGTTTCCCTCAATATAAGAACAGACAGCTCAAATTACAAACCATTATCATAAACTTACATTTGCAAATTGTAGTAAGGTAAAGAGACTGCTATATTTCTGATCTGTTATGTACTTGCCCAATAACTAATTTTTGTTCATTTTTACCAAATAAATTACAGATTGCAGCTTTAAGATTTACATGATTCTCACATCTTTTCAAACTTTAGCACTTTCTGTGTTTGTGATGACCGGGAGGTTTACAGCCGCCTCCTTCACCGTGATGATGGTGTTGATGACCGGGAGGTTTATAGCCGCCTCCTTCACCGTGATGATGGTGTTGATGACCGGGAGGTTTATAGCCGCCTCCTTCACCGTGATGATGGTGATGATGACCGGGAGGTTTACAGCCGCCTCCTTCACTGTGATGATGGTGATGATGACCAGGAGGTTTACAGCCGCCTCCTTCACCGTGATGATGGTGTTGATGACTGGGAGGTATACTGCTGCCCCCTTCACCATGATGATGGTGATGGTGACCGGGAGGAACACATCCCCCTCCCATACCCTGTGAAAACAACAACAAAAAATAAAGTTTAAATAATTTGAACTACACAGAATTATATGGTGCAAGCTAGAGGTACCTGTACAAATGATGCATGTTTTATTCTATATTACTTACCATCATAAAACCGAAGATGCTGACAGAGACACCCCCCCCAATAAAAAGTGTAGTTACTTTTTCCAAAGGCATGCGGTGCTTGTACATGCAGAGTTCTTTGCCACTCACATACACCTGTCAAAACCAAATTTTAAAATTTGTTACCGTAGAATTGTTTTACAGTAGAAAGTTTATGCCCTGCCAATGAAACATTTTATGTTTTTAGTTTTAGCGTATAAGAGTTAAAGTGATTTGTGTCTGCTCAGGGCACCCAAACACAAATGAACTAGATGAAATGACTAGCGGTGGGGCACCATCTTCTCAGGTACATCTTCTCTTATCTATCACATCAAATTGAAAAGGTCGAAGAGAAAAGTATTGCACTTTGGTACAATGGTATTACAGAAGAAAGAAACTTGAGCAAAAATGCAAACAAATTTAGAGATTTTTTAAATAGCATGGAAAGACAGTATGTCCTGCTATAAAAAGGTTTTAAAAGCTGCAAGGGCTAAGTATCTCCGCAAACTTATAGAAACAAAATAAAACAATCGAAAATTTTTACTTAAAGCTGCAATCTGTAACCTTTGCCTCTTTATCGGCATCTCCTTTTATCAACATATCTTTTTTTTAAAATGCAATTAACTTTACAAACTTTTCTTGCGGTGTTTTTTACACCAAACTGACATTTAGTGGGAAATAGGGCCCAACAGCTCAAATTATAAATAATTAATATAAGCTTAACTTTGTAAATCAGGGTATGGTGAGAAGACTAATTCTGATCTGTTAAATACTTGCTTAATAACAGATTGTTTTGTTATTGTAGCCAAAATAGGTAAGCATTGCAGCTTTAATAGAGTGGCTAGATAAACAAATACACACATATCACCTGAATAGAATATTTAATTAAAATTTAGTGGTAATGACTTTATGAATTTCTTTATCAAGAATATCGAAATCATAAGGAATACAATTGTAAATATAAAGCTTTTGACAGCATCTGATGATTCACTCAACTCATCCCTCAGTTATTTCCATCCCATTCTTCCAAAACTATCAATAATCGCTCCTGATCTTAGGCAGTTTATGAATTAGCCCAGATGACATTTAAACTAGCACAGATTTAATAAATAATAAATAATAATAAAATAATAAATAATAAATTTAATAAATCTATTTTAAACAACAGAACAGCAGAATATTTTAAACAAATGTTTGTTTTAAAAAAAATCAACCAATGTATGAATGTAGTTACAATGCAGCAACTGTCGACTGGCTATCTTAGGCCAGATCATCTTAACTGTAAAGTATAATTTTTAGATACTTTCCTTAAGGGACAGAAACACCAATATTTAGCAATTTAAATGTATGTACATTTCTTGTGCATGCACAAGATGCAAAACACACCTTGTATTCATTAGGCGAGAAGAAAATGAACAACTCAAAAGCTTCTCCCCTTTTAAAGGGGTTGGTTGGGGCATATTCTTCAGTCTCCCATCCTCCTCTCCTACGAGTGTTCAGGACTACCCTCGAGTCCATACGTGGGTTGAAGTGGAAAGCGATGTCATCCTTGTCACCTGGCCCAGTCTGGAAGTTTACTGAAAACCTGCATTACAGTGGAGTTATGAAAAGGAATAAAAACCCAAATAATAGAATTTCACATTACAAATTCAATAATTTTCAGTGTTGGCTGAATTGAATTGTATTTAAAAAAACACAATTTTGTGTTTCATGATATTGTAGTGATCCTGCAATCACAAAAATATATATATACACACTGTATGTAGATACAGTGCTCAGCATAAATGAGTACACCCCCTTTAAAAAGTACGAGTTTAATCAGAAGCTCAATGAACAAAAGAACAATTTCCAAACTTTTCACAAGGCTGAGTTTTATTGAACACTTATTTAACTCCATAACATGAAATTAAGGTTAATATTCTAACTTAGATCACAAAATCTTCAGTTTTACTCAAATTGGTTGAAGCAAAAATGAATACATCCTGCAACAAAAACTACTACATCTAGTATTTTGTATGAGCACCGTGAT
>JAZGTJ010008242.1:0-21336 GCA_036877575.1 Botia almorhae
GCTGTTAATGAGACATGCAAGGGTGTGGATGTGGGAAAAAAACCCTTTTTATGTTGTAAAATAACTAGCACAAAACAACTCAAAACAACATACACATAAGATTAATTAACAGTGACACTATTGCTAAATGAATAGGTTTCCATGTTATGGCATCCAGTTATTTGGAAATTGTTGAGTCTGAGAGTGTGAAATGGTAAATGCATGTGTCATACTTCAGTGGAGGTTTGAGAATTTCTCAAACCATTTGTGTGGTTTGAGAATTTTTTTTTCAAGTGGAAATCAAGCAGCAAGAAACAAACACTGTAATTTTATTTGTTTGAGGGACTGTACTTCAATTCAGGATTGCCCCCCCAAAAAATTCTGCATACTGTAGAGATGAAATGATTGCCACAAAATGGAGGCTGGTGTTAAAATAGTCTGATTTTACTGCTTAGTAAAACACTGTACTTAATGAACAATGACAATTGTACTAGGTATGGATGAGACACAGCTGTAGCACAGTGTTTGTCAAATGATCTTGAAAATAACAAAATAATAATATTTAGGAGTGGTGCTTAATATGTCTTTTTTAGAAATATAAAAATACGGCATAATCTGAAATAAAAAGTTTACCTTGGAAAATATATTTATGTACTTTTTAAAGTATAAGTGAATAAAGTACAAATATAAGTATAAGTGTGATTTTTATGTTGTGTTCAGACAAAAAGTTTTTTTTCCTTTCATGCTTAAATGTCAAACAGCCATTATATTTGTCTGGCCACAGGTTCCAGCAGGTTTGAACTTCATGCGGTTTGGTCTCGCTCTCTTTGCATTTGGTGAGGGTCTGTACAATAAATGACGCATTGGCATTTGGGGTTCAGCACAGAAGTTCAGTGGTCATACTTTCACATACACTTCTTGGCTAAATGTCACTCTGCAAGAGCTTGTCTTGGACCTCTCACTTCCCATATGGAGCGGGGTTTGATCCGGAGGCTTTCACGCCTCTTCCTGGAGCTTTCTTCAGTCACCTCCACAAGCAGAAGAACACAGCATGTCAGCGAGCTGCTGCCTTCCTCCTGCATTGAGTGGAGAGTGCACAACAGAAAGACATTATATATTATACATCATATATAATATTTATAATATTTATTTATAATATTTACAATAGTTAACCCAATAATGAAAATTATGTCATTATTTTCTTACTTATAATGTCATTCCTAAGTTCCAATGCTATGCCTGTCATTTTGTCTATGTGACACAAAATGTTTACAATGAAAAGATTTTTGAAGAATCATACTGAAAGGTAATATTATCAGTGAATAAAGAAATATTTTGTCAACTGTAATATCACAATGCAGTCTTTTTTAACATGCTAGTATAGTTTCAGGGCTCGAATGCTTGAGTGAGGCTTGAACGAGAGGTAACACAACATGAGGAAACAAAGCATACACCAGGCTTAGCATGCAAATAAAAAACTGACAGCTAATCGCCATTCTTAGTACTTCAACCCATTGCAGAGGTGTTTTTGTATGGAGACCGCTGAGATTTTCCACACGCATGACAGCTGGCAACACTCAGGTGACCGACAGGTTTGCTGGCCTCCCACTGATTAGTCTAATTGCATGAGCAGGAGAGCAGGTTGCAGTCGTATCATTCTAAAAAAAATGTCAGAGTAGCTTGACTTTCCCCACTAAATAACAATGTGGAAGATGACTGGAACCTGTGGGTGTGAATCCTCCACAGTCCAGGTGTGAAGAAGAGGCACCACATGTATTTATAGTGGCTTCATCTACTGCCACCTCAGATGTGGCTGCTCCTTCAGGCAGATATGGCAGTTTGTTTAGCAACACAGCTAGAGCGAGTCTTGCTGTTGTTTAATGTCATCAAGCTACACTACACAATATGACCTTAGCCCAGACTGCAATCTAGGCAAATTTTAGTCTGGGCTAGCCTATCTACAGATTTTGGTCAGTTGGATTTGATAGGTCCATAGTTGTCCATATCTACTTTAGTTGCTCTTAAATGGACATATTTTGCCAGATGTTATCATGTAGAAGGTTTGTATAAAATCCATTTTAGAAACAATAGTTCGTCTGACTGTTTCATGGATTGGTGTGCTTGACGGGTATTGACCTTGCAAGATAGCACTTGTTTTCCTCTGCTTGAGATAAATTACCATCATATTATACTCACCAAGTACTCCAGTGTAAGCAGCTAACTGCCCTCCTCAGAGACCAGTTTGAGGAGGACGCTGGGCTGTTAATAACGGTGAAAACATATTAACATCCTAATCATAAATTCCCATTAGCAAAATAGCAAAATAAGGCACTAGCATCGATTCACATTATCAAGCATAAAATGGGTGACATGAAATGTGACGATGACCTCAGCGACCACAAAACTCAAAGGGCTGCTTGTGCAGTGACATCATGACCACATGACACAGAGCCATTAGGCAGGCAGCTGAAAAAGACTAAATGTGAAACAGAGCATGAACAAAAAGATTTTGACTGAGGAATCGTTACAGTTAATCTGCCAAAGAATCTTGACAACTGGTATTCCCCTCTTGTGCAATACAGTATAAAATGTGTTTTGTATACTGCTTAGTGTCTTGATACAAGATGAGAACTGTTATAGAAACAGGGTGCAGCTTTCTGGCACAATGCACAACTTTTCCAACATTAAATATTATTCCTATTCTCACAGGACTGTAGTGTGTGTCTTTTTGCATACAGTATTTAAAAAAGAGATTCTGGTGTAATTATTATATATTTAAATATTTATTATATAAAAATGAAATATTTAAATATTAGATTTAATATATTAAAGCTTGTGAGATAATCAAACACTTACATCACTGCAGCAAGACACCGTGTCACTTCACAGCACACACATAAGCAAAGTGTAAGCAGTGCATATTTTTCCGGTGCTCAAGCTGTTAACAGGTTAGAGCATTCACACCAGTGAGGCTATTTTTGCTACGCTGCTAACGCTCAATTAAAGTGACAGTGCACTGTTTATAGTCAAAATGTGAATAGATTGACATTGAAAAGTTGCAATTTTACCCCCAAAAATATTATGCGATACCTGCTGCGTTTTAAACAGTCAAAATTACTTTCAGCAATTTTAAATAAAAGCATATCTAAAAACACACTATTGCCAGGAGTTATCTCCAGGAGTTTATATATGTCTGTAACTCACACTACATGGACAGCAAAGAAAATGAAAGCTATGTGGGTTATATAAATCACAGTTATATAACTACACTAATAGCAAACTAATCTTCTTTAAGAGAAAGAATAATGCAGTATCAGTGCTTCAAAATAATGCAATACAAATTTTTAAAGCGATTGTTGTATTGGCGGTGTGCAGACAGCAGTAGTTCAGTTGCACGTTGCAAATGCTGCCAGTGTGAAAGCACAATGGGTGCGCCAGGAGCGCTCTGTGAACTGCTTGCACACTGCTAACATGTGTGGGGTGAAACAGGCGTAATGCTGAACCATTAGGTGTTTTACTGTCTTAAAACCTGATTATCTGCAGGGAATCAGGGCTATAATTTTATGTGAAACCTTTCTTAGCTGTATAGCAAGACGACAACTGCCCTCGCCAGAGCAAACAAGAGGTCTCAGATTATTCAGTGAGAGCTTTTTGGCAACCGCCTGGAGACAGGCCCGTCAGCCTGCTTTTGCTTACAGATTCTGTTCACAAACCTTGTTTACAGCTGACCATCTGCTCTGGGTAAGGCCAGACCATATCCTGTACGTTTCACCCATCAGCTTTAGTTCAGAGACTGAGAAGAAGAATGGTCATGCGACAAGAGCAACAGGAAGACAATGTAATTTACACCTTGAGTAGCCGAAATCTCAGAGGTGGCTGTCTGAAAACAGAATTACTGACACATTAAACTAAAGTTAGCACAGTAATTCTTTTATAGAACACTATGTTGTTCAAAAATATGGAGTTCAAACCACAGGTGTTTTGACGCATGAAGCTGCAGAATTGATTCAAATGATTTGACTCTGGCCACTAGGAAGGTGGTGCCTGTGGTCTAGATCATGTGTTTTTATTTAGTGAATATCCTCTTAGTCATTATGTGATGGGAACTGCAGAATTACATCTTCATTGATGACAGAGCACCTATGGGAAGTGGAGGGGCTTAATGACAAATGGACAAAAGATCATTAAAACTTGTCGATTTGAGAATGTAACTACATGGTTACATTAGCCAAGCAAAATCAAAGGAAAATTAAGTTTTAAAGTCTAACCTGCTGCTTAGCAATTCTTGTAGTCTCTAGCAGTAAAAACCATTTCTACATTAGCATTTTCTCAACCATCACAATTCTTCAACATACGTACATTTCTAACAGTAAACGGTAGAGACGCTCATGTACGAAGAAGAGAGTTAAAAGACTATTTTACACATGTGGAGTGCAATGGCAGTTGTGACTAGCTCTCTGTTACAGGAAGTCAGACTTGGGAATATGAGATCCTGTCAATTTGAATGTCATCTTTAATCCCAACAAAATTTATGCTTTGGCACTTTTCAAGGTGCCTTCTGTAGTTCTATAGTCTCAAATAGACACTTTTGAAGGAATAAATAATTATGGTGGCTGTCCTTAAGAATGACATTAACTTCAGGGTTCTCAGTAATAGCTGAAGATAAACAGGCAGCTGTATCCACAAGCATGGCATTAACTTCCACTTTAATCAGTTCCTTTGTTTCTCTTGGGCTCCATGTGGCTGTTGCACAACGTTTTAGTGAATCGCGGCACCGCTCCTTTATGCAGAAGAACAGCCTCCTTATTTAAATGACAATGTGAGTTTGTCAGCTGTGATTGGACGCAAGAGATGTTAGGTCTAAACTATTCAGGACTCACAGTTAGCCTTGGTATCAAGGAACAGACTCTCAAATCTTTTGGTTAGTTTAAGTCATTTTAAAATCTGTAGTGGCGTTTTCAAATCTCCTGTAGCCATCTCTTGCTTTTCTGCCCACTAGTTTTGTTGCCTCCGCTTGATCCGCATTGTTCCAGAAATAGATGTGAAATAGTCATCTTTCTCTTACACATAAGGTCCTTGACATCAATGATTTCAGCCTTTTCTTTTTTCCTGTTTCAAATCGATGAGATTTTCCTGCCAGTTCTACATGAATAGGTCTCTTTGAAGAGGCGTGGGTTCCCTAATCATAGAAACCCTTTCGGTTATCACTCAGTCCTTGGCTGAATGAAACAGATGTAACTGAGAAAAAGAGTAATATACACTGTTTATGAGTGCACGACGTGTGTAGTATTTCTGCATCTAGAGATGTGTTTTTTAGCTTGAGTAAGCAGCAAGTGCTGGAGAGGGTATTTATGGCTGACGGAGTTTGAGTCAGAGCTGCACTGATGCTGAATGGAATGTGACCTGATCTCTAGAGGGCCCTGTGACCTGGATTCTGCATTAATGCATCTATAAATGTCTTTATGTGCGGCTATGTATGTCTGTATGTGTGAGATGTTGCGAATGCATTTCAACATAAAATGGACATTGGCAACCTATTTTACTTCAGTAATGTAATGCAATTGCAAATAAAACAGGATAATCAGACAGAATATCCAGAATTTCATTGGGTAATTGGTTGAATTTGAATAGTTAGCCAATTCATAGCACAGTGGAGCCAGATGAGCACCTTTTTGCTGCCAAAGTTACTGGAAGCCCCCTGGAGTGACTGCGATTTGCATTCATCCATGTTCTGTAGTGGATCTTTATGGCCCCGCCCCATCCGCACATGGGCATCCCTGCTTCTCTCCACTTTCTAACCTCTTACTCTAAAGCTCAGAAATGGAAAACCATGTGGAACCTGTGTAATCACCGCAATTACAAATAATTACCACTGAATGTCGCACTGAAGTGGTAATCAAAGCAGATCGCTCAGCAGGTGTCCTGTATTTTCTCTGAGGCAGCCTGATTTATTGATACCAATTGCATTTTTCCCTGTAGCACATGGTCATTTCCTCACAGATTCCAGGGCTTTGCTGTATCCATGACTATATAAGGGCATTTTTCCAGCTTCTCAACCTCCCCCTGATGCTAATATACCGCCACATACTCACAACACATTCCCACACAGGAGAAAAGGTTTCGGGTGATCACCACCCCTGCTCAGCTCCTCTGCTCTAGACTTACAGCAGATGATGACTAAACAAGCCAAGGGAGTGATGTCACTGCGTTCTAGCTGCAAGTCAATTGGTGAACCACCCCCTTTGGGGTGTCTGGTCAACATGAACAACTTTGGAATTCTATCCATTGGTTGCTTTTTGTGCTAGATCTACTTCTGAGATAGCTATGGAATGTTGCATCTAGGGAATATCCAAATTCCTTTGCCACCAGACATTCAGACAGACTACAGGCTGTAGACAGCTAGTGATGTTTAATTGTATGTTTATGATGTGAAGCTTATTTTCTTTATATGTTCTTTAAACAGGAGCATAAGTTATTTGAATCCAGGAAGAGCTCAACCTGTCTGCACATGTTTTTGCACTTGTGCACTTTATGTATATACTCTGTTTAATTTATGTAGCCCTTATGTCTGTGATGTTAAGTGTTTGTTTAGTGTTTGTTTTATGTAGCACGTTATCTGGAGAAACGTTGTCTCGTTTCACTATGTACTTGTATATGGTTAAAATGACAATAAACTCCACTTGTAACTTGTAACCTGATCCTGTCAACGGCTGATGTTATTACCCGGTAGATATTCCTGAAGACATTTTGTCTTGGCTGACCAAAATTGTAAAGCCATTGTCTGAATTTATCTGAATCATCTGCCAGGGAACTCTGTGTGAAACAGTCTTCATTCATTATTCCTGCTGGAAACTTCATGCATTTGCATCTTGATGTTGCGGAGGTTTATTCACACTCACAGTCTGTCAGTCTGAAGTGATGCGGAGGAATGCTGCTCCTGTCTTCATATTTATTGTGGAGAATATAATGAATATTCAAAAGCTCTTGCTTTAAAGTCAACATGATCTGCTCCACAATTATTCCCTAATTAGCAATTCTGTTTCACCCATAAATATGTCAGAGTTAAAATAAAATAGGTTGCTTCACTGCTGGTAGATTGTAATGGGCCCGGTTTAATTAGGTTAACAATGATTTTAAATGATTGTCACAAATTCAGTTTTTTGTAGTATTTCTGAATCGTCACATTCTTAAGCCTGACAATCACTATTCACCGAGATTCTGTGTGATTAAAGTTCAATCGAGTACTTCCAAAAAAAAAACCTGCAGCCCTCAGCACATTCTAAGTCGTATTTCCTTCTCTGTAAGGATCGTTATATAATGATGTTAAGCCGCTAGGTTTTGTGATCATCTTCTCTGAAGGAGTATGTCTCATAGTCAGCATGAAACTTTTCCACCCATAAATCTTTTATTTGGCAAATGTTTTTCCATATGCGTGACAAATGAGATCCAGTTTTTAAAACCACTCGATTTAGTTAAAAGCACTTCTTCAGGAAACCATGGTGCATCGGGATCGGTCTGGAATGATCATTAGTTTAGATCATTGAGTGAGATGCTGTTGTTATTATTGTGTCTCTGCATTGGTCACAGTCTGATTTTTGTGCGTTACACAGCTGTTGTTTTTTCCAGAACATTAGGAGATAAGTCTCTGATACATTCACAGTCTTGCAGGAAATTATGGCAGCTCAGCCATTTTAGGTGCTGCATAGAGTTACAGTATTCCCCAATGTATTATATGGGAATTTTTGGTTGCCATGACAACAGTGCAATATCTCTGCATATCCTGATATTTAGTGTACTTCTGCATATAAATTGTTACAGCTGTATTTTTAATTTTAAGGCTTTAAAGGATCATAAAGTGATTGTTTCAAATGGCAATTTTATTTATGTTTATTTATGCAGACACACATACTGTAGACAATGTAGCCTACTCTGTACTGACAGAAAGATGTATGAACTACATATCCAGTTTGTGACTGTATTACTTTTGAGCAGATGTGATTGTGACAAAACACAAAGACAACTACTTGAGCACACAAAAATACTCAAATATTGTGCCCAAATGAACATGTCCTACTTGTTCTGGCCACAAGAGCAGAGATTCAGTCTGTAATTTGGCCAAAATTATGGGGACATTCCACTCTAAAACGCAGCAGACGTTTTCACTAAACACAGGCATGCTTTTGCACAGACACTTGCATGGTATTGTTTTGTCTTTTGTCTATGAGTTCAACAAATGGCATAAAGGTTTATATTTTTAACCCTTTTTTATAACACTTTGATGCCTGTTTAAAACGCTGTGTGTATCGAGACCTGTGAAGTTGTCACTCCGTATTATTAAATCATGATAAAACTGCAAACAAAGCTTGCGCTAGTTTGGTTTCTTAGATATTAAGCATTATATTTTTGGTCATGTGATATCACTTTTTACACCAGCATCACTGGGAAAGCTGCTCTCTTGCATAGAGTGAAGGTGGATGATGACCAAAAGCTCCATATATGACAAAATAAGCACCATTAAACCAACATGCCATTGGATTCTTTCTTTCTTTTTACATTCCTGGTCACCGTTCACTTACATTATATGAAAAGCGTAACTTGGACATTCTACTAAAATAGCTCACTTTGTTGTATGGAGGAAAAAGAGATTTTAGCTAAAAATGGTCTTATTTAAATACTAATTTGGTGTATAATGTATATAATGTACAGTGTATAATGTTTTGTCGCAAACAAATTCAGTATAAATGTTATAGATTGTGGCACAAACAAAATGTCACCTAAATGTAACCATACAAAAAATGGTTCAGAAACACATGTCTGCAGGATGCACTTTAAAGTGATGTGTGTCTGTCTTGAGGTGTGGAATTTGGTAGTCTTATCTGGGTAACACACTGCTGTGTGTGGACCACTGTGAACATCCTAATGCTGTGAGCAAAGCGTGCAGAATAAACGCAGCCCTGACAAAGAGATACTCGTGGACCAGCATCACCATGGTAACGGCAGGGATGCTGTTGACTGTCCTAATGATGCACTGTTGGGTGTAAAGGAGAGGGCAAGCTGTAACTTGTTCAGAAGTGAGGGGCGGGAAGAGAGACAGTGTTGCGTGTGTGTGAATGTGTATTCATGTTTTGCATTATACAGCTTTGTCAGTATATGTTTTCCTTCATCTGTGAATGTTCCGGCCAATAAATTTGACTGTATGAATGGACTAAAATTATTGCTGTGTAAGAGTGTGTGGTCCATGTGTGTGTGTGTGTGTGTCTACATGCGTCTAAGATTGTCATGATCTGTGTGTGTTATGTGATCTCACAATAGGGCTGCTGGGACAGATGGGTTCATGGTAGCAGATGTCTGCAGTGGTTCACTTCTAAATCAAATCCTGCTATTGATTTTCTGGTTTTGTTTCAACATCCAGTCACCCCCTCCTCACCATTACCCCCCTTCCTTTCTTTGCTGAATTGGGGGGGGGGCTTCTTCTCATGAATAATCAGTGCCCTGTAGCAGGAACACTTTTCTTTGGAGATAGAGTGCAAACGATTGATTTTCTGGATTTTAAGTTATTCTGTCTGGAAAAGAGGCTGTGAGGCGGATCAGAGACCGTTGAAGCCACATCATGTCTTATATTTCTTTATCAGAGAATATGTTTGGAAATTATTATTTTGCTTATTAAGGATGCAGCAGTAATATTATTAATCTGGCTGATACTACTGGTCTGTAAATGAGTAGTTAATGCATAGTATACATGGACCAGTTCCATCAACAGTGAGGCTACAATTTATATTAGGCTACAATTTATATGTACATATTAGGAAAAATGTATTTTGGTGTTCTTAACTCATGCAAATTCCAAATAATTTAATGTTCATTTTCTCAAATGATATGAGGTCACAACAGGTAAAAACAATTAAAGAATTTAAATGTTAGTGTATTACAAGAATGTTACATGCATCATAGTAAATAAATTATCTGCATCCAAAAGAGGCTTAATTCATATGAGAATTCAAAAACGCAAATACTAATATTAGCCAAAAGTGTCATTATATAGCTAATCTCAGTTGCATACTGGTATAAACTGGTGAGAAATATAGCTTGTGTATCCAACAAGCAAATTACCCCAAAACATTGGCTTCCTTCCCAATGTATTACTTTTTAGCAACAGAATAACAGTGTTCTGCTTCTAATGGGTGTGAATAACAGACTTGTTGTGTAAGTGTATGTGCAGTGTTCATGTATTACACTCAGACTTGCTGACGGGCTGGTCCCTTTATCATGCTGACAGCTGTCAGTGCGGCGGCCACGTGTCACCCTGGGCCCTCAAGCTCATGACCCATCCTGCTCCAGCCTGCAGGCGCACACGGCCAGATGCCTCCATCTGTTTCTATTTCTCTCTGTCTCTCGATTCTCAGTGTCCTTCTCCTCTGGGGCTACAGACTTAAGTCAGAGTAGAGGCCATCTTTAATGGATGCAAATGAACATGAGGCTGTAAGGTAAATGACGTTTGTTCAAGTGTCACACTGTGAGGTCTTAGGTCACGTCAAATTTTCGTATTCCTGCAGGGTTTTTTGTGCTAAATTGCCTTTAAAGTGCAAAAAAAGATTTATTTTGGTTAAGTACAATATCAAAATTTTATTTAATATTCAGATACTCAGACTACAGTCAATTTTGTAGTTCCCTTCTGCTCACATCCTTATTCACAAATGTAAATCTAATATTGCCTGCAGTTCTTGCTGTGTTGGGTTGGAGTTACAGAGAACTCCAGAGAAGAGTAGAGGGCAACATACTGATAGTGTGCTGTGTGTTTCTTTAGCATGTCGTGCCCTAGAGTGTTTATCTGTCAGTCATTCTTTCATTTATTTTTATCAAGCACTCCCCCTTATTTCTTATTATTTCCACCTGCTGGTTTCACTTAGCACTGAAATTTCATTTTTTTCTCCATATGGTCTTTATCATTTCATTTTCTTGTTTAATCACCATTATCAGAGCCTGTGCAGTTATACACTGATTTTTGAAGCAACCATCAGGAACAGGTGTTAGAAGTGAACTCTTATCAGGTCATGTGACCATTCGACATCAGTGGTGATGAACAATCAACTAAAACTAAGTTTAAACCACTAATCTATCTTCGGTAATTTCTTCATATTCTGCACATCTTGTTATTGAAGTGCACTTATTTTTGCTTTAATCAGCCTCCCCTTTTTCTCTCGCAATCTCTGTTCCAATTAAAATGTCTGTTCTTTGATACATCAAACGTTGTGTATAATGCAGGGTACTAATTGTGTGTCTTATTATTTTGAGTCTGATCCATAAATGAACATACAGCTGTGAATCCCACAAGGACTGTGGAAGCTGAGATGAGGTGACTTCCTTTCTCATGAATATTATTTTTGTTTTTTCTTTATAATGCATTTCCTCATGATGTCTCACTCCTCTGCAGTTATATAGGCAAGAATACATGGTCTTAGTACAGCTGCTTCCTGCACAAAAAAGTGGTAAAATAAGTGTTTTGAAGTTAACTAAATGCCCTCAAGTTACGAAGTCCTATTAATTTTATGTTATTTCAAAACACTAAATTGCAACACATACCACCACAGTACTTTTGTAAACTATATATTAACATTATATAACTACAGCCTCTATCAACAAACCATGCCAAACCCCCACCTCCTCCTTTGTGGGCCCTCCTCTCTTCTGCCCAAGTGTGTGGGGCCACAAACATTAATTTTAATGTTTGATGATTTTTAATCAAACAAACTATTTTCCCTCTATATTTCCCTATTTTCCAAATTGTGTTGCTCCATCAATATTTAAATATTTAACATTTCTCCATTAATGTTTAATTAGTTAATATTTAAAAGAAATATATCATCATATACTATGACAAAAAACAACTAAAACTCACATTAAAAACTCTAGTAAGAGTTTTTAAGCCTGGAAACTGGCCCAGGCCTGCTTACTGTTTTTATAGCCCAATGACGTTTGTGTTTCTTTGATAATTATATTTAGATGGAATTTGTTTGCATAAATTTCTCTGTGTCTGAATGTTTTGCTTTTAAAAAGAGGCAAATGCTTTTCCAGAAAATATCTGACCAAATTTTTCATGTCTGGGTTTTATTGTGATTCGTCAGTCAATTAGTTTTGCTATGGTACGGACTGCATTAAAACGGCAATAGTTTATCCAAGTTAAGTGATAGACTGATATTTCAGCCAGGCTAATGACATATATTTGGTCATTTTATCAGTCAATAACACAATATGCTTAGTATACATAATAAAGAGAGAAACTTTACAGCATAAGTTTCCCATTTTCAAATATTTTGGAGTAAATTTTGGGTAAATATTGTGCAAAATAAAAATGTAGTTTTAATTTTATCAGTTTATTACTAGTCATCTTCATCTGTATCTACTATTGAAAAGCTCATATTTGCTAACCATTCAATATATCATGTGCTTTTATTTGTACGTGTAGTATATTTTGTATAATAGTAGTAGTGTATGTAAAATTCTCTTATATATATTGGCCATGCTCACTAATTTGTGATTAGTGGAATTTTGTGATTATCAGTATTAGCTGATGTGTATGTTTCATTTGCCTTCATTAAATTGTATTATTAATATATCAGCAGTATATCAGCTTGTTGTCTAGATGACAGTATTGTCTATTGAAAATGTCTATTTATCACTGCTATCTTTAGTCTCTATACATCAGTTTTAGCGCCCTTCCTCAGAACACTCCTGGTCTGATATGATTTAATAAAATCTGTTATCACAGCCGTTCTTCTCCCTGTTGGGTTTAAATTAACTTGGCATGTTTTATTTTGCTCCTTCTTTATAATATTGAAATTTGAAACATTTTTCTGGTCAGCACAGGAAAACATAGAGTAATAAAAACAGTGATGTTTTGTTTCCAATGTCACAAATAATTCCTCTTGCATAACAGGAAATAAACTTGTGGTACTGCTTTGAGGGACATGTGCAGTCACTTTATATAAAATTACCTGAGTCTTGTTTCACATAGATGTGAAATGTATTACACATGTGCTGTCGGTTTGTGAGGCTGTAGGCTACACTTCGTAAATGTGTGATTGCTTTGGCTTCCTGGAAAAAAAGCATTGTCATGGATATGGGGCGAATTGGACACGGCAACCCTCTGAGAAACAATCAGATTAGTTGCTTGTGCTTAAGCGTCCGGAGGAGATGTTAATGACATGGTCGAAAATGAATTCCGAGGCTCAGACCTAAACTAATTTCAGCAATGCTGCCTTGACCATATTCCCTTCTGTTTTCGTTCCTTAGGGATATATTTTAATCGGGACACTTGTGTTTTTCTGCTGTGTAATTAAGAATGAAGATAGCCACTAACCTATATGTATATTTTGTTTTATTTTACCATTTATTTTTAAATTAATGCTCAATCATTCTGTTTTTTCCTGTTTTTTTCATTTTCTTTTTTTTTACATGGGACTGTGATTAGCAGGGCTGTACAGAGTTTGTTTGCATCATTCGTATCCTAAGAGACAATGGAGGAGCACCCAGCTCTCAGCCTCACTGCAGGCTTACTGATGTACTGAGCAGTGTTTCTAGGTCATGAGAGTCTTTTATGAATAATAAAACAAGTCTGATTATATGGAATTATTTATAGAAGTGCAACTGAAAACGCCGTACCTCATTTCCATGTTATTTTCTCTGATACATTTAGTGACATTGATATTCCCTGCATATTTTTTTGGCCCCACCTTGTATTTCATAGCATGGTATGTTAAGCTGTTTTTTTCTACCTTGTGTTAGCCAGGGTGAGACAGGCTTTGAATGAGTTAATGACTCAGGCTGGGGCCCCGGTGGGAGGGGTCATATTTGGTTGCTGAGAGGCTCCTTTAGGGCCGTGAGTCTAGATTGTTAGCAGGCAGAGGGGAAATGCTTTGGGTATAAGTGATGAAAGAGCCACTGATCTTGCATAGGATTATTTGGTTAGGGTGAGAGTTAACTGTTCTGGCCTAGATGTTTAATTGCGGGACCACTCAGATGGAAAACAATTAGAGCAAGTAGGCCTGTTTTGGTGCTGTAGGGTACAGTATATATTTTCCAGTGAGCACATGACATATTTCCCGCTTCTCTGTAATCAACATAATAATAGTGAGATCAGAGTAATCAGACATGATGGATTGAAGTTTCTGTACTCTTCTGTACTCTGTACTCCTCACTGGATTAGCATAACACACAACCTTGTATTGTAGATCCACACACACACATGCACAAACCAAAATATATGCAAAGAACAAGTATGCCCTGCTGTGCTATCAAGTGTCACACTAGGAGTAAGTGCAAAATTTTGGCTAATTAATACACTTTCATTAGTAGGGCCTGCTAAGACTGTTGTTCTATTTAAACTCCTAGGACTTAAGTATCAAACTTCAACACAAAAATGTCCTGTATTGTTTGTGGCACAGACATGAATGATACCTCAGCCATGTAGTTTTTTTTGATGCGCGCTCTGCTATGACTATTTAAGCATGCATCGGGCATATGATTAAATGGGTGAAAATATCACTTTGATTTAAATTAAAGGTCGAAACCATGCCATATCTAGGGACCATATTATTTAAGACACATTTGGGGATGGGCTCTTGAGTTGCTTGCCTATAACCACACGAAACACACTAACATCCTTACATTTTAAGATCTCATCAATAAACAAGTATTTTGTGAAAGACACATCCCATAATTTGCCATTTTTAGCATATCCTCACGTCATGCTGATGGCCAATCACAATCCAAGCATTTGATTGGATAAATAACTGATGGTAATGAAAAGGTTTTTTGTAAAGAACTGATGCAGTTGATGATCTGATGTGCTGTTAGTTCATGGTTGATGTAATTTACTAAAGCTGATTATAGAGTTGAATTAATGATTTGAAGAAGGAGGATTAAACAACTCTCATTACGACACTGAAAGATGGGGTCAGATGAGGGATTGTGACACTTTACCTCCACATTGGATATTTTTATGCGTAGCCAAATCAACTCTATTGACCTTCAACTGCACTGCCCTACTCCCCAGGGATGTCACTTTTCCAACAAAGACCAGCGTGTAACAGCGCAAGTCATATTTTTAGAAGAACTGCACTGTAATTTTACCCCTGGCTGCAGCCAAACATTACACACCTATCCTTTTCTTTTCCTCTATTTTCCAATGCTTCAAGTGTGACGCAAACGCTTCAATCCATTTGCATACTCTGTTTGCATTATAATATGTGTCTCTTTGTGAGTCTGTCAGTTTGGAGGCTGATAAGGGCTGAAAGATTGTGTCAGGTTAGGGAAGTTCTTTACTCTGGATTGGCAAGCGACATCACCAAGGTCAGCATTGTCAGGGAAACAACCTTATCAGTACAACGGTATTCCCATTTGTGTCTGTTTGTTACAAGTAACAGAAAGTCCAAACTTCTGTAGAGAATTTTAGAGTCACTTTAATTAGAAATGCAAGGCAAGCATTAGTTTTATTATTGCTTATACTAAGAGTTAGGAATTTGAACAGACATCTTGTAATGTTTGTGTTAAGGGCATGAATGATGGCTCAGGTTGTTTGGCTTGCTGGGGAAAGATGTGCTATTACTTTCCAAAGTGATCAAACAAAGTTTCACCTGGCTAATCATAAATCCTGACCTATATGTAGCTATCTGTGTTTTTTTGACTCAGGCAACCTAGCAACCGAGCAGAACATGTTAACTAAATAGCAATGTGCTAAAACTAGCTGAAAACACAAATCTAAGCATGTGTTCTGCTTTTTTGATATCTACGTTACTATGGTCAGTTCTTATGATCGAAAAGTTCCTCTTTTTAGCACAACACTGCAAAAAGTTTAACTTAAGAGTGAGAGCCAATATAGGCATGCATTTCCCATGCATTCTTCGCTCTGTAGCTTAATGCAGTAGTAGTCTTCAGTTTGTTTTTAACTAGCATGGCTCCAAATTATTAAAGCATTACAGAATGTTAATCAAATGTTAACTCAATAATTTAAAGAATCAAATATTTAAGCCTCTTCATATGGGAAGTGCTAGGGAATATTGTGTCTTCCTTATTATTTATGGTTTAGAACTATTGAATTGTTACCATCACACCATGGTTTTGCACAAGAGAATAAAAAGGCAGCAGCTGCATATATATATATAGTTGGAAGGCTGATGTTCCATATTTTATCCTCCTGCGCTGAGCTCTCATTTGACATATGATAATGGCATTTTCTGCTCCGAGCTAACAGCACCCTTGACCGAGAGTGGACTGCTTTGGATGGTATGAGTATGCATTCCAGTGTGTTTGGGCCCCTAGCTCAAAACAGTGGAGATAAAAGCTTTTAAAAAGGGGTCAGTTGTAGTTTTATAAATTGTGGATGAGCTCTTTCGACTTGAGCTGGTTAGCAAAACCCTAGTAACGACCCAGAACACCCTAGAAACGAACACCTTGCAACGTGGTAGAGGGTTTGCACAAGCAAGCACCACAAAAAATGTATTCAAAATTATTTATTATTATTCATTTAAATCTTTCCTAATTGCTTTTGGGTTCTTCATCTGTAATTTGTTTATTTTGATTGAAAAGTTGCTTTACTGAAAATGTTATTCTCTTCTCCGTAGGGCATTATACACATATGAAGACGACAGTAATGATTTAATCCTGTCTGCATCAGGAGGTAGGCAACATCTCAACATACTTTCTCTCCAAATATAGATGATCTAATAATAACCGAGCAGAATCAAGTCACACGCATGCAATAAAACTGTCAGTTTTTGATTATTTTCATTTGCATTGTTGATGTGCTATGATTACACCGGAGAATGTCACTCTGTGATTGCATCACGACAAAGGTCGTGCAAACGCATTAAATGCACCATTAATGCCATTGGTGTTGCACGCAGACAAAGGTTTTCATTCATAGCATATCAAACCATAAAACTGTAGAATCATAAACTTACATCTATGAATGTTTTTTTCCTCCATCTATACATCATTGGAGTTTTGGTTCCTTGCCACTGTCGCCCTCTTGGCTTGCTTGCTGGGAGACTGCTGACGTCTAACTTAGCCTAGGGTTTTGTAAATTTTAAACGTCTAATATTTTATTGTATATATTTTATGTATGTATGTATGTATGCTACTTTTGCATGTTGTGTAGTTCATTGTACTATTGCAAATCCCTTATACCCCTGTCCCATAAGATGTTGTCTATTATATACCATCCCTATGTAAGCTGGAATGCATATCTTGCTCAACAATTTTGTGGTTTTATCGGTTCAGTCAACCCTTTATTCATAAACATACTATAAACCTAGTATACTTAATTAGTTCTTTAGATCCAACACATATTATTTGCAATAATACCATTAACATGTCTGACATTTGTTCTGTGTTTTATTATTATTCTTTGTTTCTCTATGTAAAGCTGCTCTGAAGCAATGTAAAAAGCGCTATATAAATAAAATTGAATTGAATTGAACATCTATTCCAATAAACAAAAGCAGATCTCACTGTTTCAAGCTGTTATGTGTGTAATGCATACATGCATTAAGCTGCATGTGTGGCAGAAGTGCTGGAGGTAAAGCTGTCATTTCACACTGATGACAATCATTGACTCTGTGGCTGATGGAGAGCTTGTTATTAGGGCCGTGCTGATTAGCTCAGAGGACACATTTTAAATTTACATTGCTTGTGGGAAGTCTGTTTATAAGAAACTTCCTGTGATGTTTATTCGGGGAGTACAATTCAACCGGCTGTATTCACATGCATTTGTGAAAATCTTTTTTTAGTTGGTATTTGAAACCACAAATGCTTCACACAATTCATTTCTGCAGTTTAAATACTGTGAATCATGCAATAAACATACAATCTGAAACAATTTAACAGTAAGTCTGAAACTGTTCTTAATACATTTTGGTGCCATTTTATATGACCCTGATAAAGAGTAGTGACAGGTTAAAAATAAAAATATTATTATTAAAAATATAATTTTCCTAAATCAAGCATAGCAATAATAGCACCCCATGAAAACATGAGATATTTTGCATGACAATATGACAAACATGACCGGACATTTCAGGCTGGAAAGTTTACTTTAGGTTTTAAAAAATATGGGTTAAAGTATAATCACAGTCAAAATGACTCTTAACAGTTTGATGCAGTTTAGATCAGTTTAGTTTATCTGGATTTAGGAAAAACTGCACATTGAATAACCATGCACGTTGAATAAAATGTTTGTGTGGGCAGTTAGAAATAGGCTTTTATGTCTGCTGCTTTGTATAATTTCTTCTTTCCGGAACAGGAAAGAACTTGTGTGTGTGTATTTATGTCTGTCCAACCCTCTCCAGAGACCTGTCACTATCTGAGTGTTGTGTCCCGGATGAGCTTTAAGCTGTTACTGGCACACGCACACCTCTCAAGAGAATCAGTAACTGACCAATCAGTCATGATTATCAGCAAAATAAGTAGCATGGACCAGGCAGCATGGACAAGTGCTTAAATAGAGAAGTTTAGCCCAAAGATTTAAAACTTTATTGCAGCTATTAATTATTATAAAGATTACTGTAAGATACTGTACACTTTTATGATGCTCTATATTTCAATTGTTTGATTTGTGTTTTTGACAGATGGGGGCCTGGCAGAGATCGCAGTCACATTCGACAACTCCCGCATAATGTACGGTTTCTGCAGCCTGAGGGAGCCCAATGCATCCCTGCCGCGCTACGTCCTCATCAACTGGGTGAGATGAAGTCACAGCCTGTCTTCGAGGATACTGGCATTTTGCAAGCCGTTAGCTCGAGAGCTTTAGCTCCAGAGGTCAACAAATATAGAAAAAGCTGATGTAACCACAAAGACTTTCTGCCTGCATTAGATATCAGTGTCACCATACATTCATTACATGAGCTTACAAACGCCCGCCTACATTTGGCCCCCACAGTTCTGAATACATGGTTATGAAATTGCTAGTTTATCACTTTTTTGTTTCCTGCAAGATCCATCGTTAAATTAGAACACAGATTCTGTATCTATGTTGTTAGGGCCAATGGGCCAATATAACTGGTTTGATGTGCAAAGAAGAGTTGGAACGTAGACATTCTATAGCTGTGTACATGAGTCAGTGGATAATCTCACTCAGAATAAACATATAAACCAGCCAAAAAGCTCCAGACGTGATCTCAGCTTGCCAACTGGTTTATTTCGATGATCCAGTTTTAAGTTCAAAGTTAGCACCAATGTATTGGAATGCATACAAATGCACATACTACACAATCAAAATGATTGAAGCATCACGCCCATTAAATGACAAGCATTGTTTGTACTTTCGTACCTTTCTCTTTGTACCACAATGTTCATATTCAATTCTGTGAATGTATTATATTGAATAGGTGCTGATAAGAGAAATGTGCTTGTTAGCTGAATTGTTAAAGAGTGTCTCTTTGAGCGCATTGCTTCCGTGAAAACGCACGTCATGTCTGCAGTAAAGCGCAATTTCCACTTTAATTTAGCTTGAGGAGGTTATTATCAGGTTCTGAATGGAGTGGGCGGTTGTAACTACCTGGGGCGGGATCTTTGGCAATTACAGATTTTTTTCCCAATAGTGTGAAGTGTACTTGTGTTTTTCACAGACTGTACACTACAGCTGTACTTTGTGAAATAAATGCATGTGTGATGATGTGTGTTCAGGTTGGTGAAGATGTGCCTGATGCCAGGAAGTGTGCCTGCGCCAGCCACGTAGCCACCATAGCCGAGTTTTTCCAGGTGGGTCTCGCCAAGGTAAAACCAACGTCTTTTTCTTCCCTTTCTAAAAATGTCTAATTTCCATCCCACATGACCTCACTGTCATTTCCATATCATCTCTCATCTCTTACACAAAAATCAAAAGAAAAGGAATGAAATTAATTAGAATCATCATTGGGGTAGTTCCCCCCAAAAATATATATCAAAATATATTTTGCTTTCCGCAGATCATTCAGGTTTGGAATAACACAAGGGGGGTAAATTATTGTTAATTTTTTTTGGTGAACTATCCCTTTAAGAATAATGACCACTATTCTCTTTAGACTCAAAAGTAAAACTTTAGGACACAGTACAGTAAATGTACTTAATAGTATGTTTAATAAAAATCTTACTGGTTCCAAAATCAGCATCTTTCTTCTTATGCTAAATCTAATTTCTATAAGGTGAAACATGACTCGTTCTTGTGAGATTCAGCCATTGAGATATAATTGGTGTTTTGCTGAAGTTATTATAAAGTACATGATCAAATTTCACTCTTTGACTCATCACGCATGCATGAATACTCACCATTACAATGCTTTTCAATACGACCATCTCCATCCTATCAATACCAGATTTTTGTCTGTGCATGCTGTACAGCATTGATTAACAGCATGATTCTTCTCTGCTGGAATTCAGTCATGTTTTCCAGCAGATAAGAGTAATTCATAAGTGATGCTGGTGGGCTGTAGAATCTTGGGGGGCCGGCTGCATGCGTGCATGTACCTAACAGCTGGTTATGTGCAATAGAGGATGGTTTTAGATAACTAACACGGCCCTCTTCTGGGCTATTGTGTCAGAGGTGTTTGTCTGTTTGAGAGCTCTGAATGGGGGTCCACCTGGCTTTCAAAGCGCTTGATCTCTTCAACGCGAGTGCGTGGGCGAGAGAGAGAGAATAGATGTATTGAGGTAAAGAAACTCCATGTATGAAAACTCAGCGAGAAGACCAAGGTCGTTGTAGAAGATTGTGCTTTTGGGACTGAAAGTGAGACTGTTATTGAGAACTGATCTAAAGTGCCAGTCAAGCCATGAGCTGCTCTTTTGAGTTGTATATAACTCAATAACTCAAGGCAGTTTTCAGGCAGCATGAAAATTCTGCTTACTGCCTCAGAGGAACATGCATAAACTAGATACACTTGTTTGATGTGCTTACAAAAGCTCAGTTAAAAGTGCAGCTCTAACTCATCTAATGCTCATGCAAACAGCTTGTGTGCTGACAAGCCGAATGAAAATTTGAATTATCTTGTCTAATTGCATTTACTTTCCATCTGAATTTAATTATTTTTAACCGCAGTTCTGTTTCTGACTATAATTATGCTAATTGGTATCATTATTATTTCATCTTTTTTCATAAGACACTTAATTAATGTAAGTCACGTAATTCATTAAGTAACAGATTAACCATTAAATAAAAATGTAGACATTGATATATGTATGTTTACCATGCTTTTTCATCTTTTTTAAGCACATCTGAAATAAGAGCTGGGCAATTAATGAAAAAAGTCAAATATTTCTCATTTGATGTAAAAAATACTTATGCATTTGATGGGAAACTTTGCTTTAAAAGCAAAATAAAGGAAAAAA